>JAQQSW010007556.1:0-13675 GCA_028646575.1 Pseudocheirus occidentalis | reverse complement strand
TGTGATTTGTCCTTTGACCCATTCTTTAGGATTTGATTTTTAGTTCCAATTAATTTTAATCTATTTCCATAGCATTTTATTAAATATAATTTTATTGGGTTATGATCTGAAAAGTATGCATTTAACATTTCTGATTTTCTGCATTTGCTTGTAAGGTTTTTATGCCCTAATGCATGGTCTGTTTTTGTGTGGGTGACATATGCCACTGAGGAAAAGGTACATTCCTTTCTATTGTCATTCAATTTTCTCTAGATGTCTTTGATATCTAACTGTTATAAAATTTTATGTTACCACTTCTTTCTTGTTTATTTTTGGTTAGATTTATCTAGTTCTGAGAGAAGAAAGTTGAGCCCCTCCCCCCTTTAGTAAAGTTTTACTGTTTTCCTTCTGAAACTCATTTAACTTTTCCTTTAAAAATTTAGAAGCTATGCCATTTTGTGCATATATGTTTAGTATTGATATTACTTCATTGATTATGGTACTTTTTAGCGATATGTAGTTTTCTTCTTATCTCTTTTCATTACATCTAATTTTACTTTTGATTTAGATCAGGATTGGCAACCCTGCTTTTTTTTTACTTCAGCTGATGCATAATAGATTCTGCTATAGGCATTTACCTCTACTCTGGGTATGCCTTTACTTCTGGTTTTTAATCCATTCTGCTAGCCACTTATGTTTTATATGTGAGATCATGCCATTCACATTATGACTACAAACTATATATTTCCCTCCATCCTATTTTTTTTCTGTTTATCCTTGTTCCTCTCCTTTCATCAATCCCTCCATACAAGTATTTTGCTTCTCACCATTGCCTCTCTGAGTTCACCTTCCCTTCTATTAGTCTGCCTCCTCTTTTCCTTCTCCCCTCCTACTTCCCTGTAGTCCAAGATATATAGTACTGATAGACATCTATCATTAAAACACCAGTTTTGATGAGAATATTGTTCCCATCTTCCCCTACTTTGTAGAAGTTCTTCCTGTCATGTCTATTTTATGTGAGATAATTTCCCCCATTCTAGCTCTCCCTTTCCCCTCCTACCAGTGCATCCCTCTTTTTCTCCCCTTAAATTTATTGTCTTTTAATATCATCCTACCATAATCAGCTCACACCTGTTGTTTCTGTCTGTGTATACCTCTCCTAACTGCCCTCATAGTGATTAAATTCCTAAGAGTTTCAGGTATTTTCCTATGTAGGAATGTCTAAGCAGTTTAACCTTACTGAATCCTTTATGATTTCTCTTTCCTGTTGACCTTACGACGAAGAAGACTTATGCTTCTCTTGAATCTTGTATTTAAAAAGTCAGATTTTCTGTTCAGCCCTGCTCTTTTTATCATAAATATTTAAAAGTCCCCTATTTCATTAAATATCCACTTGTTCCTCTGAAGAATTAGACTCTTTTTTGCTGGGTAGTTGATTCTTAGTTGTAATGCTAGCTCCTTTGCCTACTAGGAATATCATCTTCCAAGCCATCTGATCCTTTCATGTAGCATCTGCTGATTCTGTTTTTTCCTGATTGTGGTTCTATGATTTTTGATATTGTTTCTTTCAAGCTCCTTGCTAGCTCTTCTTGGCATGGGAGCTCTGGAGTTTGACTAAAATATTTCTAGGAGTTTTTATTTTAGTATCTCTTTCAGGAGATGATTGGTTGAATCTATTTTTTCCTCTGGTTCTCATATATCAGGGCAGTTTCCCTTGATAATTTTTTGAAATATTTTGTCTAGGCTCTTATTTTTTTTTAATCATGGTTTTTTCAGGTAGTTCATTGTTTCTTAGATTATCTCTCATTTATCTGTTTTCCAGGTTAGTTGTTTTTCTGATGAGATTTTTCATATTTTCTTCAATTTTTTTTCTTTCTTTTGACTTTGTTTGATTGCTTCTTGATGTGTCATAGGATCATTAGGAATTATTTTCTTCAGTGAGCTTTTGTACCTCCTTATCTGTTTCGTCAGTATTGCTTTTAAGAGTTAGGGTTTTTTTTAACCTGTGAATTTTTGTACAACTCTTTCAGCTTTTGTCCCTCCTTTACCAAGCTGTTGACTCTTCTTCATGATTCTCACGCATCATTCATTTCTTTTCCCAATTTTTCTTCAACATCTCTTATTTAACTTTTTAAATCCTTTTTGACCACTTCCAGGAGTTTTTTGGGGGGAGTGGTAGTGATTGGTGAGGGGGTGGATAGATGCTGGGAGAAGCTGATGCCAGTTCACATTTTTGGAGGGAAGCTTTAAAAGTAGCTGTTTTGACATTGTTGACCTCTTCTGCCATTTTAATCTTCCCTGTCACTGTGGTAACTTTCTGTGTCATTTTTTGGTGGTTTTTGCTCATTTTTTTTCAAACCTGTTTCTTGACTTTTGATTTTTTGTTAAAGTTGAGCTCTGCTCCTTGCATGGAGGGAGTGTGTCTTAAGTTTCAGGTTTTTGATGCTGCTGTTTTCAGAGCTAATTTTTTTGGAGGGGGTCTGTAAGTTTTTGTTCCTACCAGGTAGTATGATCTCAGGAGAGTTGTTGTCACTGTTCTCTTGGCCTGTGCTGTGGTCTGTGAATGACCACAAACATTCTTTTCCACCCTGGAACTGTGACCAGGGTCTCTGCTCCCCTTTGGCTGCACATTCTAGTGTGCTAGTGCTTCTAACCCTGTGTCTGTGAACTGGATCCCTTTATGGGCAGTGCAACAGAGTCCTGTGCCCAGTGCCAGCAAAGTGTCCCTGTAATCTTGTGGTCAGTTGTCTACATCCCTTATTGTCTTTGGGCTGAGAGCTCCTGCAGTTACTGATGCTGAATCAGCTGCCGCCAAGACCTATACTGGCTTTCTGGGGAGGGGCTTGCTATTGGCTTTGTTGTGTGGGGCCTTGCTGCTGGCTTTGCTCATGGGACCTTATTGCTGGCTTACACAGGGGCATAGATCTTACTGCTGGTTTCCTTGGGGGTAGGGCCTTGCTGCTGACTTGTCCCCTGACTCAGGACCCCACTGCTGACTTGTGACAGTTGTGAGGCCTAGCTGTTGGCTCTTATAGTTGTGTGGTGCTTTGTCGTTGGCTTGCACAGAAACATGGGGTTTTGCTGCTGGGGTACAATTTGCTGCTGTCTTGCCTACATTGCCTGCACTGGACTACACTCACTTTCACCTTCTAAGTTGTCTTGGGCAGGACAGTTGTTTCACCTCATCCTTTTGTTTGTTCTCTCACTCCAGAATTCATTTTGAAGTTATTTTAATGTTTTTTGGTGTGGAACTTGGGTGAGCTCAGGTGAGTTCCTACCTTATTCCACCATCTTGGCTCCAGAAGTGCCTTTCTTATTTATTTTATAGTTAAATTTATCTACTTCTGAGATGGGAAAGTTGAGGTCCTCCACTAATATAGTTTTTTGCTGTCTATTTGCTCCTGTAACTCATTTAGCTTTTCCTTTAAAAATTTGAATGCTGCCTTATTCAGTGCTTACATAGTTAGTACCTTTTAGTAAAATTTAGTTTCCTGGATTGTTTCTTTTAGTTAAATCTATTTTTGCTTTTGCTTTGTCTGAGATCTTGATTGCTACCAATGCCCTTTTATTTTTTTAAGCACGGGTGAAGCATAATAGGTTCTGCTCTAGCCAATTGTTTTAACTCTGTTTCAAGTGTTTTTTGTAAACAGCATAGTTTTGGATTCTGGGTTCTAATCCTAATGATTTCTGCTTCTATTTTATGGGTGAGTTTATGCCATTAACTATATATTTTCCTTCATCCTATTTTTTTTGTCTGTCCTTCTCTATCTCTTTCTCTGACCCAGTGGTTCTCAACCTTCTTACTATTGTGACCCTTTAATATAGTTCCTCATGTTGTGGTCACCCCCAACCATAAAATTATTTTTGTTGCTACTTCATAACTATAATTTTGCAACTGTTATGAATCTATGTATGATATGCAGGATGTATTTTCATTGTTTTAAGTTGAACATAACCCACAGGTTGAGAATTGCTGCTTCTGACCCTTCTCAAGTTTATTTTGCTTCTGAACTACTACCTCCCTTGATTTACCCTCCTTTTTTTTTAATCACCTATTTCCTTTCTTTTACCTTCTTCCCCACCTACTTTCCTTTTATGTAAGATAAAGAATAAGACATGACTGAATGACTGGGCAACAGTCTATTGATTATTTCTAGTTTATCATTTATATAGCTTGTTTGTTCATAGTTGTTTGCATGTTGTTTCCCTCATTAGATTCTGATCTCCTTGAAAGTGGGGGTTGTATTTTACATTTCTTTGTATCCCCAATGTTTAGCACAGTGCCTAAAACAGATGTCCTTAATAAATGTTTATTGACTAACTGATTTTAAGGACTGTCAAAATCAGATATTTACCTAAAGTGAAGGAAAATATTTGGGACTTGGGACAGCATGAAATGCTTTGGAACCAAAGTGCTTCCACATTTCTTCAACCACTAATTCCTGTGCCTCCTGAGTTTGATTGATTGCCCCCAGTTTCTGATTTTAGGAGGATCATAAAGACAGTTTCTATAGATAGCTAGACATGGTGAGGAAAAAGCATTATTTTCATCACTATAGTAAGAGTCAGATGGTAGTAGCAAACAGATGAAAATGTGTAACAATAGATTTTTTAAGTTCCTTCGATGCAGGGACTGTTTTTTTTTTGTCTTTAACTCTCCTGTTTACACCATGCACAATATTAGATACTTAATAAATTTTTTGAATGCAGTTATTGAAGTAATTCTCTTTCTGTTTAATATAGGATGCATATGTTTTTACATAGAGCTTACATATATATTTAAATTGTGGTAAGTGTAATCTGATCTAGTAAGGCATAAAAATGTTGACTGCATTTAAATTTTTTGTTGTTTTCTTTGCTTATTCCCGTCATTGTTATATTTTGTATTTCTGGAAATATTTAAAATAATACTGGTGACAGTGCATATTCTTGCTTTGCCTTTATCTTATTAGTAAAACCTTCTGTTTCTCTATATAGCTAATAATGCTAGCTCTTGATTTGGAGAGATATTATTTATCAGATTAAGGAAAGGCCTATTTACCTTTTAAGAAAATCATAAATGGCTGTTAGAATTTATTAAAAGCTTTTTCTATATCCATTTTTATGTTGTGATTTTATTGTTTTGTTATAAATGTAATATAATATTCTTTTGCCTATATGTTCCTGGTATAAATCCAACTAGATTATAATGTATAATATTTTTAATATGTTAATGTGGCCTATTTGTTCAGTTTTTACATAAATATTCATTAGAGTCTTTGTTCTGTTGATTTTTCTTTCTCTTTTACTTCTCTTCCTGGTTTGAATATAAGGATGTTTGTTTCACAGTGTAAAGCCAAGCACTAGCAGCTTTTCAGAAGAATGCAACTGTGAACAGCTTTTAAAATTCTAATTACACAGTATAGTAAATACTCTTTTTATTCCATAACAAATCAAAGCAAAACATTCACAGTAAATCAAGGTACAGCATTTACAGTGTTACAACTTATCACAGAAAATCAAACGGGGGTGGAGGGAGGGAGGCTTTCCTCTTTTGCCTCCTCAGCTCTTCTTCAGCCTCCACTGATCCTGCTCCAAGAAAGTCTCCCTCTCCCTCTCTGGGGCTTTTCTTATATACACATAGAATTAGCTTCCTTTTTCAGCCAACCCCTTCCTGTTATGGCAGCAACAGAAGACAGGAGTTCAAACCTGTTTCCCCAACAGAACCTTGATCAGTTACTAAGCACTAAGTACCTGCTGTCTTTGCCAACACAAAGAGATCTTCAAATTCAAATTACATTACTGTTACACACAGTAAGGAGTTTCATTGGATGTCTTTTTCTCTATTATTGTTACCCATTTATGTAATATTGGAGTTAATTATTTTTTGAATGTTTAATGAAAATCTGTTTATAAATCCATTTGGGACTCGGGCTTCCCTCTGCCTCTGCACACTCAAGCAGTTAATTTCTACCTTGTTCAATTTCTTTTTCTGTTATTGGGAAATTTATTTAAAATTTTTCTTGTTCTCATGTATTTTACGTTTTTTTGTAAATTTTCATCTACTTCATTTAAATAATCAATTTTGTCTTATAATTGTAAAAAGATTCTAATAACTTCTTTTATTTGCATTTGGCAAGTTGTTTTCCCTTTTTTGTGTGTGTGTGTGGGGTCCTCTTATCCACTTGTTTATCAGTTTTATTAGTTCCTTCTCCCAATTCAACTTCTAATATGATCAGTTTTATGCTTTTATTTTTCATTTTTGATTTTCAGAATTTTTAATTTATTACTTTTCAAGTAATTTATTATTTACGTATTTATTACTTTTCAATTTTCTTTTTTTTAAAGTTACATGTCTAATCTGTTTTTTTTTTTTTTAATTAATGGAAGTGTTTAAAAAGATCTGTTTTCTTTTGTTGAGTGGGCAGCTGTTTTATATTTGAGTCCTGGACTTAGGGTCAGGAAGACATGAGGTTTGAATCCTGCCTCATATACTTAATAGCCCTATGACTTTATGCAGATAATTTATCCTCTTTGCATCTCAGTTCTTAAAAGGTAATTTCAAGAAACACTTGGAAGTTTTAAATATATTTTCAGTTATTCCTCTCTACTATTGGCATTGTATTTTAGAAAGGAATATTAATTTCAATAAAGTAACATAAGACATTCAGTGAAAATTAAATCCATTTAATATCAGCACTTTCAAAGAAAATGAAAATTCCAGTTTGCATTCGTCTATTCCCTTGTGAAGTTTTTGATGTGTATATAGTGTCATGTGAAAATGTTGAGATTAATAATGTCATTTAGTCACTGTTGTCTGAGATTAGTTTTCCATTTTGTAGTTGTCAAACATCTGTCAACTTAAAAGATCAGATTACAAAATTAATTTACATTTTATACCATTCTGTATTGGTCTTTTTCATATCTAAATATATTTAATAATTTCCTTAAATATTTTAATTTTCTTTCTTCCCTTCCCATCATCATTCTTCCATAACAACATATTCATTAAGATTAACACTTATTTTGAAATTATTTTTTAACAGTATATGCAAATAAACTTCTGGTGTGGTTTTTATTAAAGTGAATTAAAAACACAATAATTTATGTCTCACTCAAGACTTTGCAAAGATAGGAAGATAAGTCATTCCTCTAAAGTATTTTTCAATTACTCAAATGTAAATAAGTTATTCAGTAGAGTGTCTTTTAGTTTTGTTGTATGTGTGTGTGTGGGTGTGTGTATGTGTGTGGGTGTGGGTGTGGGTGTGTAAAATATATACTGTGATCATGTTAGATAATTAATGAATTTTTATTTTCAGTGATTAATAATCAAAGAAATGTTTCTTAATTTGCTATTGATGTTATATACAAAATAGTTCAAACTGCTACATAATTACTATAATATTGAAACTATTTTTGTATGGCTGGTAGGGCCTTTGGCTGTTCTTTGTATCCTTTCCAACACATTGAAATGTAATTCAATAGATAACATTTATATAATGCTTTAAAGATTTGTAAGATTCTACAGAAAATGACAACTATAATCATAAACACAAACAATCCTTAGTAATATTGCAGAGTGTTATATCAGATCTGTTTTCAGATGAAAACTTTTACTTCTTAGCTATGTGATGTTGCATAAAAGTTCCTTTATCTCTCTAAATATCAATTTTCTTTATAAAATGAGGGGTTGAATGAGATTTGTTCTCCAAGGTCCCTTCCAACTCTAAGTCTTCATATTCTATGAAATACAAAATAATTTGAAATACTACTTTTTTCCTATGAATATATGATCTCATCAATGTAGTTACTTCTTCCTGTGCTGCAGGTTCAAACTTCATTTTATGGTTAGACCATGTCCTCTAAATTCTCCACAAATGTTCCACCAAATATGTTGGTAGTCTCTTGAATTTGAGTATATATAGTACTACTATATGCCAGGCAGTATGCTTAGCATTTTATAAATATTATTTCACTTTATTCTCCCAACAACCCTCTGAGGTTACATATTTTTTTACATATGAGGAAACTGAGGCAGCAGATGAGTGATTTACCCAGGGCCACTTAGCTAGGCACTCTCTAAGGCTGAACTCAAACCTAGGCCTGATACTCTGTTCTGTGCACCACCTAGCTGTTCTCCAAGTAAAGTAGTAGACCATATTAGAAATAAATACTTGCCGTAGCTCAAGAGATTTAGGCAAGACATAACTTCATTGTGTTTTGAGAGGACTGCCCTCACTTCTCAGCATCATAGGATTTAGATCTTGAAAAATCTTGAAAAATCCCACTCTTTGCAGCAGCTGTTCTGGTCCTTTTCCTATCTCCTAAAACCTTCCATAGTCTTCAGCTCACACTTCATGAAAAAAAATTGAGGCCATTCACCAAAAACTCCTTTATCTCCCCTCCTCCATAATTCACAACCCTCAGACATCTTCCATCATTTCTTTCTTCTTCTTTTTGATCTTAGATAAAGAAGTAGCCTTTCTCCTTGCCGAGGCCAATTCCTCCACATTACTCTTGATCTCATTGTCTCTAGTCTCTTCCAATAGATCATCCCCACTATCACTCCCACTCTCTATCTTCATCTCTCTGCCTGTTGACCCCTTACCTACTGCCTATAATAGTTATTCCTCTGTCATTTAAAAACAGAACAAAATTCAGTCTTTCTATCCCAACTAGTATTCATTCCATATCTCTCCTGCCCTTTCTAACTCAAAAAAATCCCTACTTGGAACCTCAATTATCATTGCTTAATCTTTTCTAAATCCTTTGCAATCTCCCTTTTGACCTCATCATTCATCTTTTAAGGAATGCCAGTTTTGAGCATCTTATAGTAGGTAGAGTACTGAAGATGCAGATAGGAGTGAGTACCTGGATTAAAATCTCACCACAGATATTTGCTAGGTGTGTGACCATGAGCAAAGTAGCTTTGCTTCTCTTAGCTTCAGTTTCCTTACTTGTAGAACAGGGATAACAGGACTTGTAGTATCTACCTCACATATTTGTTGTGAGGCTCAAATGATATATAGAAAGCACATTACAGATGTTAAATTGCTATTAAAATGTTAATTATTTTTATTCAGTCTATCAGATTTAAACTGAAATGAAATTTTTATGCAACATTTTGATGTTTCAGGTACATATAATTTCATTATTGTGGGTATTTATTGATTTTGAGAGTTGGAATTACCTTCAGGTCTAACACATATACAAAGAGATTCCCTCTTATAACACAACAAGTATTTATCCAACTTGAAGACCTCCAGGACCTCCACTTGATGCAGTCCATTCAACTTTTAGAGAGCTATAATGTTAGAAAGATTTTCCTGACATTAAGCCAAAATTTTCCTCAGCAACTTCCAAAAAAAAATACCCCTTCTTTTTCTGGGGGCTAAACAAAACAGGTCCATCTCTTCCATATGATAGTCCTTCAGATACCTGAAGCAGCTATTGTATCACCTCTGAGTCTTCCTTTTCAAGCTAAATATCTTCTGTTCCTTCAACTGATCCCAGTATGGCATTCATTCAAGACTCTTCACCATACTGATTTCTGTCCTCCAGATAATCTCCACTTTATCAGTGTTCTTTCTTAAACTGTGGTGCCCAAAACTCAACATAATACTACAGATACAATCTGACAGGGTCGGAGCACATTGGTATAGTTACCTCCCTGTTCTGGGGAAACCTCTCTCATAATGTAACCTCAGATGCCTTAGCTAAAACATTCACTCTACTGTACAAATCTTCACCCTTCTATGAATAGTAGATAATTTTTGAGAATTGCTAGGGCCAAAAGTTCCATTACCCTGTAACCAGTCTGGTGATGGAGCCCTTACATAGTTTGGTCGTCAAATGACAGAAATGTAGTCTGTCATTAGTCCTCTATTAAAGCCTTTTGAGCTTGAATTTGCAACAAAAGATCACTTCTGTTGTGCTATGAAACATCAGAGTAGAATTTCAATGTTACTTTCTAAAACCTATAATAAGAATAAAGTGACTAGAAAGGTAATCATTCTTGTAAAAATAATTTTAATATTTTTTTGTTTTTTTCTGTTATTTCATTCTTCAATGCAGTTCTTTGAGGTTCCATTTGATTCAAATATGAACAGAACAAAGAACAGACCTCTGGTTCGAGGACAGATCAGGTAAAGTCATATGTACCCCATATAAATAATACATTGATCTTATTCTTTTTATGTTCTTTTATGTCTTTTCTGTTGATGTAGAGGCAGCGAGGTGGTGCAGTGGATAGAACGTCAGTCCTGGAATCCGAAAGGCCTGAATTAAAATACAGCCTCACACTTAATAGCTGTGTGTCCCTCAGCAAGTCACTTCTGCTGCCTCAGTTTCCTCAACCATAAAATGCGGATCCTATTAGTAGCACCTGCCTCACAGGGTTGTTGTGAGGATTAAGTGAGATAATATTTGTAAAGTATTTGAGACAGTACTTAGTATGTAGCAGATGCTATATAAAAACTTATTCCCATTCTACTCCCTTGTGCAGTTAGACTAGCCTCTAAGACTCAAAGCCTCTAAGAATTGGTATGACCAATAAAATCCTTTTCACTAGAAACCAAAAGATCACAAAATGCGGTTAAATTCTCATAAGTTTTATGAAGTGTTAGGGAGGCAAGGTGATATGGTATACTGCAATTTCTTCTCAAATACAATATCAGAGCATAGAGTTTGTCTCATAGTGGTAGAGATCTGGGAGTAGCATCTACTGATGCACAAATGACTTTCAAACAAATCCATGCTTCAAATAGAAGAAACATTAAGCGTTGACAAATCAGACAGCTGATAAAGCCATGTATTCAAAATTAAACTTCTGCTACCTCCCTGCTTCTTTATTGTAAATTCAGTGCATTAGAATTTAAAAGGCATGTAAACTTTTATAACCACCAATGAACAGAAGTATTTTACTTTTTGTAGTACTTTAACTGACCTTTTCTTCATTTACTTTCTAAATGTAATGGAAAGTATGAGGTTGAAATAGCAATTTTAAGGATTGTTTTGACTGTTGTGAACTAAGCAAAATTTTACCTTAATGATATTTAAAATTAAGCACAAAACCAAATACAGCTATGATAGAAATCACAAATGGCAATATATTAAAATAAAGTATATGTACTGTATTTGGTTGAAATAATGGCTATCTCGTAAAATGAGATGTCTTTGAAAGGAGAAAACATTATATCATTTTCATTAATATCATTATGTAGAATTGCTGTTGTTTCAGTCATATCTGATTCTTCATGACCCCATTTGGGCTTTTCTTGGCAAAGATACTGGAGTGGTTTGCCATTTCCTTCTTCAGCTTATTTTACAAATGAAGAAGCCAAGGCAAACGGGTGAGTGACTTGTCCAGGGTCACACAGCTACTAAGTGTCTAATTCCAGATTTGAACTCTGTAAGATAAGTCTTCCTGCCACGCTATCCCATATAAATATGTTTAATATAAAGCGCAAAGAACTGAGTGGTTGAAAAGGGTTATTTATGACACTAGCTTTCCTGACCAGGGACAAGGGAAGAGCCAGAGGTACTGTGGTGGCAGACACAAGCAAATTCATGCAGCTAGTTGCATGTAGTGGAAGATGGAGAGAGAAGCTAGTTGAGGAACTCTTAAGAATTTCAGCTTTGACTTCTTACTGTGGAAAGTTCTGGGTAGAGTAGACAAAAGCCAATTGAAATATGTGTATAGGCCACACTTTGATATAGAGTAACCAGGTTTGTTGTTGTTTGGTTGGTTTTTTGGGGAAAAGGAGGAATAAGAGAGGATTATGTGCTTATATTCAAACTAATATGGTAAAATGATTTTAGCATAGACAATTTATAAATAGAATTTGCACAGAAGCCAGACTGGAACATATTTCAGTGCTTGAAGGATCTATGATTTCACCACAGTGGATGTTCCCTCTATTAATAGAATCTGAATTTCTCTATAACTTTGTAGATAATCTTTTAGAGTTGCTATAGCTGACAAATTTATTATTTTTCAACCAGCATAGTGTTAAACACCACCAAACTTAGTCTAGTCTTCAAATGACAGACTTTCAATCCATACCAAAAGCCGTTCCAGCTTGTTAGTGATAAGATTAACTGAAGCCTTTCTGGAGATGATGAAATTCAAATAGACTGATTCAATGATGTAATGAGATTTAAATATGCTGTTAACTGAAATGATGAAATTCACAGGGGTTCACTCGTTCTGGTTGCAAAATAGGATATGGGCCAGTGGCTTCCTCTTCAGCAGACAGGAGAACAGTGGCCCTTCTTATGGAATTGAAAGCAGGAATCCTCCCAGAGGAGATCATGGGTGGGACCCTTCTGGGTACTAGATACCCAGCAGCAGTATCTGGGCATAAAAACGAAGAGGGTGCCCAAAGAGGGTTAGGGCTGCCTGAGACCCCAAAATACCAACATGCCCAGTCCTGCGGAAAGAATTCCACTCAAGTCTTCTCAGCCAAGGAAAAAGTAAAGTTTATTGAAAGATATGGGGTAGACTAATAACGGAGTAAGTGGCAGCAGTCAAAAGCTGAACCTGTTCTCTATTCCTAGCCCTATCCCTGTGGTCCTTAAGCTCTGTGACAGTTTGATCCCTTTTGAAATTCCAAAAACTATCTCCAAACGCTGGGCTGAATCCCAAATTCTCCTTTTCTTCTATAGTACAGCAAGAGGAAATAATGATGTTAATGTCCCCCCATGTTAGATCAAATTGTAGTACTGTGGCCGTAAAGCTCTTGATAAATTTAGTGGGGTCCTCAAAGTAATGACCAAGTTTTTGTTTGACCTGAGAAAGAATGGACATGGAAAAGGGAACATGGACCCTTGTGGTTCCTCCCTGCCTGTCGGCCGCTTCTCTCAAAAAACATAGTTTTGAGGGGAAAAGGAGGTTAAGGACTGGGGGAAGGAAAAGGGTCCCACTTTATGTATTTGAGGGACTAAGGTTGGGGGATCCTGGTGATGAAGGGTATAGGATTGGGGGTGAGGGATGCTGAGGAAGGTCCTGTAGGAGACTACTAGCTTTCTGATAAGCATTTCTCCCAGGGAGAGAAGGCAGAGCCTCCAGGGCTGGAGGAATAGGAAAAAGGATCATGTAGGAGACCTGCCTCTTTTTCTTCCTTTTTCTCCCCTTTGAATTTTGCTAAAAGCATTCTTCATTGTTGCTGCAGGGGAGGGAGGTTCTTGTGAAAGGACCATGAAGGTGTGGGCATATGGGACCTCAGTCTACTTCCCTTCCCAGTGGAAAAATAGATCAATTTTCAAGATAGTAATATAGTTAAGCGACCCAAAAAACACCACTTTTCTTGGTCTTTTTGATCATATTGAGGCCAGACAATATTATAAAGGAATTTTTTTGGAGGGGGGGAAGGCAGGGCAGTTGGGGTTAAATGACTTGCCCAAGGTCACACACGGCTAGTGTTGAGTGTCTGAGACCAGATTTGAACTCAGGTCCTCCTGGTTCCAGAGCTTGTGCTCTATTCACTGTGCCACCTAGCCACTCCTACAAAGGAATGTAAGGTATCTTCTTTTAACCCTTTGCACTCTGCTGTCCCCTCTCAGGGGACATCGGAATTCTAGCATATCACTTGGATGTCCCCTCTCAAGCACTAAAACAGTTGCATACAGAAAGAATAATACTACGCTTCTTGCGTGGAAAGATAAAAGAATTATTACCATGCTCACCAATTATTATAACACAAACCTACAATCTACC
>JAQQSW010007555.1:0-13675 GCA_028646575.1 Pseudocheirus occidentalis | reverse complement strand
ATTGCTGTTTTGAGGTTGGGGCAGGGGCAAGACAGGGAGAAAATTTGTAATTCAAAAATGTAATGAAAATGAATAATGTAAACAAGAAAACAAATAAAAAATAAATTTTAAAAAATAGCCACACAAAAAAAAGATATTGTGGCCTTCTTGTCCAGTCCTCCCCTATCTCTGCGTTTTTACCTACACCATCCCCAGCTCCATTTGTTGAGATCCATTCCTTCATTTAGGGCTCAGCCCAGGTGTTACCTCCTCCATGAAGAAATTTCATAGCACTTTACCTTTCCTTTGCACTGATCTTTTTCTTTAGTGTATCATAGTTAATATACATATATTTTCTCCTCTTAAAATGTTAACACCTTGAAAGCAGGGACTGTATTGCATTTATTTTTGTATCCCCAGCATTAAAGACAGGGCCTTGAACATAGCAGGTGATTAATGAATGTTTGTTGAATTTTATTGTGGTTCTGAGGCTCCTTCCGGCTCTAATACTGTTTGTTCTAATGTCTCTTGAGTGCTGACATTTTGTTCTAAGATCTTTCCTAGCTTTTACATTTTGTGTTCTAAGTTTTCAACTCCCTTTCCAACTCTGATATCCCCTCTTCTAAGGATCCTCCTGGTTCTTACATTCTATATTCTAGGGCTCCTCCCAGCTATGACAATTTATGTTCCAAAGTCCCCTCCTGCTCTGATGTTTTGCATTCTAAATCCCCTTCCAGCTCTGACATTATTTATTCTAAGACTTTTTCCAACTCTGATATTCCCTGTTCTAAGTTCCTTCCCAGCTTTGACATTCAGTGGCCTTCCCACCTCTTAATTCTCTGCTCTAAGGACCTTTTGTCTCTGACAATCTATGCTCCAAGAGTCCTCTCAATTCTGACATTCCCTGTTCTAAGGCTCCTACCAGCTCTGACATTCTGTGTTCTAAGGACTCTTCTAGCTTTGACATTCTCTGATTTGATGGACTAGAGAATGTATATTACTCAGAACTGAACTCAAACCTCTCTGAGATTAGGGTAATCTCCACTCTGTTGTATCCTCACCCCTTCACCCCATACTGCCTAGTATGCTGTGATTGATAATAGTTAATTTGTTGAACAAAGAGATTTGACTCTCCAACCCTCAGACAACTCATTCCCTGAACTCCCCACACAATGAATTCATGTCATAAAGAATGACCAGGGCAATCATCCAGTTATCCCCTAAGGCTCTGGGCTCTCACTCCAAAGAGCATGATATAGAGGTTTCCATTGCCCTTTCAAGATTCATTTGAACTACATATTAATCTTCACAATTATTTTTTTCAAGGGAAGAATGCACTTCATTGTTTTTCTTTCTCCTAAACCCCATTTTACAGGGTATAAAAGAGAGATAGAGAGCAAGTGACATCCCCAGGGCCACCCAGCACATCAATGGACAACCAGACCCAGAACCCAGGTGTCCTGAGATCCAGCCCAGTACCACAGCTGCCCTGATTCAGCTGCAGAGAGTAAGTAACCAGGTTTCCTGGCTTGGGATTCAGGTAATGAACTAGCCAAGACTGAGTCATTCTTTACTTCACTTATGAAGCCAAGTTATTGGAAATCTCTTCCTCTGGGTGTCTGAGTCATAGAACCATCATCAATCACCCACTGTGAATTATTAAATGATTTTCAAGTGATGTGAAATCAGCCAAGCTGAAAACAAGCTTTTCCAATTTGCCCAGTGTTCTCCAAGTGCTGCCTGAGCCTTCATCTCTCTCCTTCCCAGAAAGTGAAACTGCCATCTCCCCCTTGCACACATACAGGGGCCTCCTTCTCTCTCTCTCTTCCCAGTCAGACCACTCCCAAGCAGAGAGGCCTCCATATTCCCCTTTCACACACACAGGAACCTATTTCTCTTTTCTCCCTACCTTGTCTGTCTGACCACTCCCAGACACTCCTCAGACATGCTCTCAAGGTTTTTCTCCATTGTTTTTTTTAACCTTTACAAAACTCCCTGGGTATCAAGGGTGCAAAATTTATCCCAAGTTCCTCTCCATTCCCCCATTCAACCTAAGGGCAGGGCCTCTCTCCATGACCTTAGAAACTGTGGGGCCAATCTTCATGGGCTATCCAATACCAAAGAAATGGAAAGGAAAGACAGTGGCCTAATCCAATGACTATTTGCTTTCCGTCTCTCACTTCTCCAATAGCCATATGCAAAATTTGGTACCAAATGCCCTCATCTTAAAGTTGAGGGCAACAATGCTCAGAAGCCCTCAAAACCAAGCAAATATTCAGTGTCTTTCCATCTGTGACTGAAAATCTAAACCATATGAGCAGATTTCAATCACACAGGGAAAACTCTAGCCCTCTGGGCCTTGTGGGCACCATTTGGGAACATTTAGAATGGCAGGACCCAGGTGTTCACCAACATGACTCTCAGAAATTAGTATCAGAATCTTAGTCCTGGATTTAGGACTAAGAGGGAGCTCAGGGATTACTCAGTCCAGCTTCCTAATTTGACAGAGAAGTAGACTGAGGTTGAGAGAGGTGATTAGAATTTTAAAGGAGTCCATCAGAGCTAAGAAAGCAGCATTGAGATTGTTGGCAATACCAGAGGACAGCAGTAGTCTGGCCTCTGACTGAGGAATATGAGGGTTCTCCAACTATATAGTCTCCATGTGTGGTCCCCCTCCATCCATGTTCACTGGTCCTATACGTTGGCTGCATTCATCCCTTTTCACTATACTCTTGTATGTATCTTTCTTGTCATTTTTTTTGTTTTCCTGTTTCATTAAATGTCTTTTACTTTGAAATAACAAGCCTTCTAATTGGTTGGTAAAAAGAAATACATAAGTGGGGGCTCATGATCTAAGGTCTTTAAATTGGATGTTGGCCTACAGTGTGCCTAGATCTTGGGGTAACTTTCAAGGAACCCACAATTCTGATATTCTGTAGCAACTTTGTAAAGCAAATGATACTCAAAATGCTCTGTGCTCCAGGTTCTTACCTCTTACTTTATTAAGAAGAGGCCATTCAGTATGAGCTCCCTTTTCTCTCATACGTTTCATCTCAAAACTCTTTGACATAATATTCCACTATTTCCTTTTTCTTTCACTCTGTGAAAAAAGGTGGTCCTTCTCCTTGATCCCAACCCAAAATGATTGCAACTTCAATTCTCTCTCTCTCTCTCTCTCTCTCTCTCTCTCTTTCTTTCTTTCTCTCTCTTCAACTTTTCCATATTTACTGATTCCTTCTCTCCTGCTTTCAAATTTATCCAAGTCTCCTGTCCTTAAAAAAAAACCTTCACAAGACTGTACCATCCCTTCATTCTATATCATTGTAATTGTGCCCCCAGTGCCTAGCACATAATGATTGCTGATTGATTATCATCAATTTTGAAGTTGCCTACTGTAAGGACTGGTCCATGCCTGCTTATCCCATTTGCCCCTTGGCTATATCATCCTTGAAATTCCATATAAGGGACCTATCCAATATACCAAAAGCCTTCCTGGATTCTTCTAACACTGTGAAGGTTATAGGGAATACTGTCACCTGTCATTCCTCTCCTTGACCATAGGGATAATGCATCTTTCCTTCCCCAGGTACATTTCCTCTGATGAAATACACATTTCATTCCTGCTCTTCAAAATCCTTCGTTGTTTTTTTAAAATTTATTTTTTTTTAACTTTTTGGAGGGAGGAAGGTAGAGCAATTGGGGGTTAAATGACTTGCCCAAGGTCACACAGCTAGTTTTTGTGTGTGTGTGTGTGTGTGTGTTAAGTGTCCAAGGTCGGATTTGCACTCAGGTTCTCCTGACTCCAGGGCCAGTGCTCTATTCACTGTGCCACCTAGCCACCCCATTGGTTATTTTTTGCAGCTTACTCAGTGAAGCAATTAATTGTTGTTTCATCATTTTTCAGTTATGTCCAACTCTCTGTGACCCCTTTTGAGGATTTTCTTGGCAAAGATACTGGAGTGGCTTGCCATTCCTTCTCCAGCTTATTTTACAGAATAGGAAACTGAGGCAAACAGTGTTCAGTGACTTGCCCAAGGTCGCACAGCTAGCAAGTGTCTTAGGCCAGATCTGAACTCACAAAGATGAGTCTTCCTGACTGCAAACCCAGCATTCTATCTACTGCAGTGCCAACTAGCTGCCCCAAGAAGCAATGAATGCAAGTTATTAATATTCTAATTTTACAGAAAAGGACACAGATTTAGAGGGGTTAAATGCTTTGCCAGAGTCATACAACTAGCTAGCAACATGAACTGAGGTCTCCTGGCTCCAAGCCCATTGTATTTGTCACTATATCTTTTTATGCATATATGTCTTGTGTCCTGAAATAGAGTATAAATTCCATGAAGGCAGAGAGCATGTGATATGACTGCATGTGTTTTTCAATGCCTTATGCATTACTGAATACATTTGAGTTAGCCGATGACTGACTCTGAATGAATGTAGAGACCTAGGTTAGCTCAGAAACCATTCCTACTCTCTGAGGGTTTAGAATGAGTTCTCCTGGGGACAGAACCAAGATGGTGGGGTAGAATGAGCTCTATTTCTCAGGGCATTTGGAGTTAAGGTGTTTTATGGAATACCTCCAATGGCCAGCTATGATGGAAAAAATTCCCCTTATCCAACTGGAAACCCCTGTACAAAGAATCACAGTGTCAGAGTTGGTAGAGACCTCAGAGGAAGTCCAATCCAACTCATGTCTGAGCAGGAATTCTCTGGACAACATCTCTGCCAAGAGATCATCCAGTCTCCATTTGAACATCTGCAATGAGAGGTCACAAATTCCCAAGGCAATATGTTCTACTGTTGAATAGTTCTAATTATCAGTAAATAAGTTCCTTCTATGAAACCTAAATCTGTATCTCTACAACCTTCACCTCCATTGCTCTAAAGCTAAGAAGAAAAAGCTAAAGCTTTCTTCTATACATATATAAGTCACTGAACACTTGAACAACACTTGTTGCTCATTTCTTCCCTTCTCAATGCTCATGCCCCAATTCTCCAGTGTTCCCTTCCCAGGCTCCTCCTCATCTATCCCCTCAACCTTCAGCCTCAGGGGTTTGAACCAAACTACTTCTGAGGTTCCACAAAGCAATCAACCACATGGCTAATGGGGAGGTAGGTAGTAAGTGAATGAATGAATGAATGAATGAATAAAAAAGCACTTATAATAACTTACTATGTGTTAAGGGGCTAAGGATACAAATAAAAAAGAGAGAGAATGCCTGACCTCAAGAAATTTACATTCTAGTAGAAGGAGAAGCACATATATAGGGGAGTGGGAGCCAGAGAAAAGAGAAGTTACAGGGATGGTGAATGGATCCATAAGGATACATCCTTTCCCTGAAAAAGAGAATGAAACTGATAGTCAGTAGCCCAAGGTTTTTTGCTCACTATGTGGTGTTCGGTGAGTTATTTCCTCTCTCTGAGGCTAGTTTATTATTTATAAAATGATGGTGATAATATTTGTACCACTGGCCTCACAAAGTTGTTTATAATCCTTCAAATCCTATATCCCTTCTTTATAGATCATAAACCCATTGAAAGCAGGATTGGTGGCATTCCTATTTTTGTTTCCTCAGTGCCCAGAGCAAGACTTTACATACAGTAAATTTTTTTCTTTTTTTTCTTTTTTTTTGCTTTTTGGAGGGCAGTTGGGGTTAAGTGACTTGCCCAAGGTCACACGTCTAGTTTTTTGTGTTAAGTGTCTGAGGCCGGATTTGAACTCAGGTACTCCTGACTCCAGGGCCAGTGCTCTATTCACTGCACCACCTAGCCGCCCCACAGTAAATTTTTAATAAATATTTATTAATTTGGTTGGATTCCATGGGCTTGGTCCTACATTGATTAAATCCCTAAAGATCTTCAAATGACAATCTCAGCCTCTTGCCCAAATACCAGATATTAGCTGTTGTCAAGGCTCATCTCTCTAGCAACAAAATTTTTTTTCTCACTTCTTACCAAGCAGAAGGAAATTAAATCTATGATTCTGATTGAATTTCCAAAGTCCCTATCTCTTTTCCCTTGATACCCATCCCCTCTCTTCCTTCCAGGTGCACGTGATCTCCTAGCTACCAGGGAAATCTCTACTGCGTCTTTGGCCCAGGGCCACAGGATATTCCCTGCCCTGAGGATAACTGACCTCCCTGGGTAGCCCAATCTTGTGACCTTGACTTAGGATGATGAGGATAATGATGGTGGTGGTGGTAACTGGCATTTACATAGCACTTTAAAACTTACAAAGTACTTTTTGAAAATGTTAGCATTTGATCCTCATAGCAATTATGACCCCCCATTTTCTGAGGTTCCTTCCAGCTATAAGTACATGCTCCTTTGATCCTTCTGAGGTCCCTTCTAGGACTTATATTAGGTATTATTAATCCAACAAACCCCAAGACAAAGGAAGTGGTGTCTCCCTCTAGGCCAGGTCTTCTTAAACATTTTTCTGCTCAGGACCCCTTTTTGAATTTTTGGTATTGCATGGCCTGAGGATGTGTGCAGTACAAAATGTTCTGCTGCTTTGTGTTCAGAAACAAGGCTGCAGTGAAACTGCCAATGCAACTGGGGCAAGTGCTGCCGGAAACACCTCAGATTCATTCCATATTTGATTTTTAATTAATTTTTGGTCACTGCATATTCAGAAACTCTTTGCTGTTATGGGGTCAAGACCCACAGCTTAAGAAGCGCTGCTCTGGGCAATGTTTGAAAATGAAACTAGGAACAAAGCAGAGAGTTCATGAAGAAGTTCTGAAGATGAGGAATTGTGCAGACCACCTGGATATGTTAGGGAGAGCTCCTCAGAAGCCTATCAGATCCCATTAGCCTTCCTACCCTGTCGCAGGATAAGGAAAAACTCTGGAGATATCCAATAGAGGCCTCAGGCTACAGAGCTCCGTCTAGAGTCCATTAGGCCTCCAAGTGATGAAAGGATGTTAACCCAGAGGAAATAGCAAAGCTGCTCTTTCTTCTCAGTGGGAATAGAACTCCACAAAACAAAGTGGAATCACACGCAGAGGAACATTAGAATCAGAGGGTTATGGGAACATAGATGGAGAGTGGGGTTTAGAGATCATTTAAGAGGTCCGTGGCCTCCTGGGGGGGTCTGTGGATAGATTCAAGGGAGCCCGTGGATAGATTTGAGGGGGTCTTCAAACTTGATTGGGAAAAATATATTGATAACTCCACTTCAATCTAATTGGTTTCCTTTGTCATCCTGTGTTTTATTTTATGCTTTAAAAACATTATTCTGAGAAAAGGTTCATGAGCTTCATCTTATTGCCAAAGAGACCATAACACAAAAAAGGTGAAGAGCCTTGTTCAACCCCTTCACTTCATAAGGAAAGAAATTGAGGCCTAAAAGTAGAATGGCAAGGAAGACTGAAGATTGAATCAATCAATCAATCACCAGATTGAAGAGTATGTGGCAAGGAGTAGGTGGAAGACTGGAAAGGTAAGAAGGAACTAGATTAAGAAGGGCTTTGAATGCTGAGCAGAGGACTTTGTACTTGATCCTAGGAGCAATAGGGTGTTACCGGAGTTTATTGACTAGGGAAGGATGACATGGTCAGACCTGTGCTTTAGAAAAATGTCTCTAGTGGCTGACTGGAGACTGGATGTGACTGGGGCCAGATCTGAGACAGGCAGCCTAACCAGAGACTATTGCAAGAGTCCAAGGGGGAAATGATGATAGCCAGCATCAGGGTAATTGCAGTGTCAGAGGAGAAAAGACCAGGAACTCTTTTCTCTCTAGGTCTTACCAACTCTACCTCTTATATTGGTCATGGTGATGATGAAGAGGTTATGGTCCAATGGAAGAATATCGGCATTATGGAGAAGGGAGAAGGAATATCTGAGGGTGATCACAAGACCCAAATTGAGGCCATCCATACGTTCCTGTGTGGAGCTGACTTGAAATGGTGGAAACCATGGGAGTTTGTTTCAGAGGATATAAACATGGAAATCAGAGTCCCCATGTATAAGAGAGAACTCTGGAGAGGAGAAAAAGACTGAGGTACTGAACTCCTTGAGAAAGCAGGGGAAATGTCTTGGCAGATGGGTGGTAGACCAGAGGCCCAGAGGCTATAGACATAGATAACATGAGTTTTGTTTGGTTTGACTCTACATATTTGTTATATAAGGGAAGGCTTCTGTTGGGTAGATAGGTTGATGGGTAATGACAGTCATAAAAAAGCACCAATGACTCATTTAAAAAGATGAATGGACAGCAGAGAAGAGGCCACAGATAGGACAATTTGCCCCTACTTTGATAATTACACACACATATGTATATGTGTGTGTGCATGTCTGTATATACATATATGTTTACTTACACATATATAAATACATATGTGTGTAGATATACATCCATCTTCCTCTCTTCTAGACATATATCTCTTTTTAAAACACTATACATGGCATGGGATTCTAGATTTTTGGGACAGTCTTCTTTCCTGTTCCTCATATCTTAAAATGTTTGTGATGTTTAAAGAATGGAATTGAATTCACAAATCGAAAAGAAATTGGTAAAGAATGAAAAGGATGTAAACAAGCATTTCTATGGTGCCTACTATGTGCCAGGCAACATACTAGGCACTTTACAATTATTATCTCATTTGAGTCTCACAACAGTCATGGGAGGTGGATGCTATTGTCATCCCCATTTTACAGCTGAGAAAATTGAGGCAGGCAAAGTTTAAGTAATTTGCTCAGGATACTTGCTAGTAAGTGTCTGAGACTGGATTTGAACTCAGGTCTTCCTGACTCCAGGGCAGCTATAGGTTATGCAGTGGATAGAAATCCATGCCTGAAGTCAGGAAGACTCATCTTCCTGAATTCAAATCTGACTTCAGACACTTACAAGCTGCATGACCCTGGGCAAATCACTTAACCCTGTTTGCCTCAGTTTTCTCCTCTGTAAAATGAGTTAGAGAAGAATATGGTTTGCCACTCCAGTATCTCTGCTAAGAAAACCCCAAATGGAGTCATGAAGTAGGACACAACTGAAATGACTGAAACAACAACTTCCTGACTGCAGTCCTTGTACTCTGTCCCCTGAACCTTCTAGCTGCCTCCTAGGCAAATGGAGTTTAAGTGACTTGCTCAGGGTCACATAGCTAGTAGGTGTCTAAGTCTGGATTTGAACTCAGATTTTCCTAATTCTAGGCACAGTGCTTTATCCGCCACAGCGCCACCTAGAGGCTATATTCTACATTGTTCCCTAACTCCTGCCTTTACCACTATCACTATGTCACCATCACTACCCCACTACCGCTGCCACCCCTGCACCAGCACTGTCTTTAGTACCATCACTATACCAGCTCCATCAGGACACTTACTTCTGGTCTTTGTCCTTGAGCAAATAGTGACAATTCAAAAGAGAAGTGAGACAACCTCTCTGGAGGTATCTGGAGGGTTGGCTTTAGAAAGAATAAGAGGGCATGTAGAGATGAATAACAATAATAAGAGCAGTAATAATAAGTGGCATTTCCCTACCATTTCAGGTTAGTCCAGCTCTTTCTTTACAACAACCCTACGGAATCAATACTGTTGCTCACTTCAAAGATGAAGAAAACAAGGCCCAGAGAGGGACAGAAGCTTGCCAATGGTCACACAGCTGATGAGTGTTGGACCTCAGTCTCCTTCCTCTCAAGTCCAGTGCTCTGGAGGATACAAAGGGGATCCATGTGTGGGATGGGGTGGGAGGGCTGGACAAAAACCACATCTGAGGTTGTAAAGCTTTCCCAACAGATCCACAGCCAGCGCCTCCTTCCTGTTTGGTCTGCCAGTGAAGGCCAGGTGAAATATTTTGCCTATCCTTCATCCATCAGCTTATTAAAAAGTTTAGAGTAGGGAACACAGTCAGCTAAGGAGACATGACAATGTTAGCAACATTTCAATAAAGGGTCAGCTGGGTTAGACCCCAGGGAAGCCTGGCCCTGGGCTATTAAAGTCACTCCACAAATCAATTCAGTGCCTCCACAGGTCCCACATAGCATCCTCTTCTTTTCAAGGCCCAGGAGTTCAGGCAGGGTCATGTTCCCTCCAATGGCCCTTGTTTTCAGACTTTCAACAGCTCTGTGGCTCCAGGGTTCACTTTAGACAGAGGAAAATTCCACACTCAAATACCAATTTCACCTCAGAGATGGGGGAAGGAGGAAGGAGATGGAAAGAAACAGACAAGGGAGGGGAGTGGAAGGAGAACAAGGAGAGAAGGGAGGGGAAGGTCCCCAAGGCTGGTACCTTATTTCTATTCTAAAAGGAGAGAAGTAGAGTTAGAGGAGAGGAGGAGGGGAACAAATCAATTTGGATTGGGCTGTAATGGTCCCAAATCACAATCAAATGAAGAGTTAGGGAGCAAAAAGAGCAGGAGTTTCCATCAATTTCCCTTTGTCTAGGTTTTCCAGCGGTGGTGAAAGGCAGAACAATAAAAATTATAAGTCTACTTTAGGGCTTACAAAATGCTCTTCCTCCTTGCCCTCCCCTACCCCCCAATAACTCTAGAAAGCCTGAATCATACAGAGTCTCTCAGTGACCATCAAGCCCAAATATAAGCCAAAAAGAATGCCCTCAACAACATACTGGGCAAGTAGTCACCCAGCAGCCACACAAAGCCCTCCAGTGAGGGAGAAGCCATCACCTCCCCAGGAAGCTCATTCTACTGTGGGACAGTACTCATTACTCGGAGCTTTTCCACCTACAAGGCATTCAAACCCAGTTTACTTCCTCAACCTCTATCCACTATTGCAAACTCTGCCCTCTGGGGCCAATTGGGACAAGCCAAATTCCTCTTCCCTATCATACCACTTCAAATAGATAGCAGTCATGAGCTTCCCGGACCTCCCTATCCCAGCCCCCTTTCCACCCCCCCCAAGGCTTCTCTTCTCCAGGTAAAACATCTTCGATTCTTTCAACCAATTCTATATGGAAGATTCAAGACCCTCCACCATTCTATTTGCCCTCCTTTGGATACCATGCTTGGAAGTTACAGTCTGAAGAGACATTCACTTCCTTTGTTTAATATACTCACCTCCACTTCTTAGAATCCCCAGGGAGACTCAACTTAGATATGATCTCTTACAAGAAGCCATTTCTAATAGCCCTAGTGCTCTCTGCCTCTGTCTTTGTGTGTATCTCTGTGTCTCTTTCTGTGTCTGTCTGTCTCTGTCTCTGTCTCTGTCTGTCTCTTCCTTCATATCTCTCTCTGTCTCTGTCTCCTTCTGTGTCTCTATCTGTCTTGGTGCCTCTGTCTCTTCTAGGGGAGATTATCAGGAAATGATTATAGCATTAAAAAATAAGAGAGGTTTAATCAAATGCTTTGCTAACATTGCAGCATAATATCTATCTCAAACAGTGTTCAGTTGCTAAGTGGTATTGCAGCGAATAGAGCTCTGGACCTGGAGTCAGGAAGGCCTGAGTTCAAATCTAACCTTAGACATTTACTAGCTGTGTGACCCTGGGAAAGTCACTGGCCTTTCTCTCAGTTTTCTCATCTGTAAAATGGGGATAAAAACACCTTCCTCCCAGGGTTGTTTTGAGGATCATGACATATTTATGTAAAATGACATATTAATTGTAAAGCACTTAGCACAGTGCCTAGCCCACAGGAAACAAGTATATATTAGCCATTATTGTTGTTGTTTCTGTCACAAAAGGAAATCATCTTAGTCTGGCCTGAGCTGTCCATGGTGAAACCATATAGATATCTGTGATCATTGCTCCCTTTCCTAGTTGGTTCCTAAACAATTCTTTTAATGACCTACCCTAGGATTTGGCCATGAACCAAAATAACTTTCTCTTTTTGAAAACCAGGCCATCTTCTCTTCTTTAATACTGAGATGCTACTTCTGTTTGCCACAGCCTTTCAAAGATGACATTGGAATGATCACCTGTCAGCTCTTCAAGTATCTGGAGCTGTATACCTCAGCCTAGAAATTCCTTGAGGACAGGAGTGGTTTTGCATTTGTCTTCCCACACAGTAAAGACTTAACAGATATTTGTTGATTGAGTGGTTGGCATCACTTATATGGCTCGGTGACTTGGGGAAGATGGATACCCTCTTACTATCGCCTTACTTATAACACAATATGAGACTTAAGCATCACTAGGCTGGTAAATGTTTAACAAGCCGGGGACAGGATGGGGGCAGGCAGGGTGGGGGTGGAATGCAAAGGAGGCACTTTTTAGTTGTCTAGATAGTCCAACAAAACCACCAAGCCCTGATTTGTAGTGCTGGCCAATTTCCAAAATGTAAATGCTTACACAATGTTTAAGAACTGGCTCTCCTAAGCCAGTTCTAGCTGGCTCCAGGATACTGCTGGGTTCAAGCCTTCATCTTCTAATTCCCAATCCAATACACTTTTTTTGCCTTTTTTGGAGGGAGGAAGGTAGGGCAACTGGGATTAAGGGACTTCCCCAAGGTCATATGGCTAGTTTTGTGTTGTGTCTGAGGCCAAATTTGAACTCAGGTCCTCCTGACTCCAGGGCTGGTGCTCCACTCACTGCACCACCTAGCTACCCTATCCAATACACTTTTCATGGGGCAGCTGGGTGGTGCACTGAGTGGAGCACTGGCTTTAGAGTCAGGAGGACCTGAGTTCAAATCTGGCCTCAGACACACTAGTTTTGTGACCTTGGGCGAGTCACTTAACTCCAGTTGCTTTGCCTTCCCCCTCCAAAAATAAAACAAAACAAAACAAAACAAAACCGAACCCACTTTTCAGCCTCTTGGTAAAGACCAGGTATAATCATTTAACCACTGTGGTGTAAGCCCCTTCTTAGATACTCATGTTATCAGTGTGGTAGAACTCCAATTTAATGCAAAGAAAAGCATGCCATGGGAAGCCCCCGACAACGAAGCACTCCAAGAGAGGCTCCTGGATGAGGTCTGCTGATCCACCAATCACAAGGGCCATTCCCAGGCCTATCACCACAGGGCAGGGATCAGATGGAGCTGGGTAAGAGACAAAGGCAGGGCCTGTGGCAGGGGCAGCAGCTACTCCTGGGACTACCTATCCACAGCCTGGAAATTTAAAAAGCCCCTATCTGAACATCCAGGGACCAGCATGGCAAAGTGAACCCCAGTTGCTCCAATCCCTGCCCCCTGACCCTGAAAACACAGTAATTATTGCGCCAGAGAAAAATTTTAAGCAGTAAAGCCTTAGAAACCCTGAGAGGGGGGAAGAGCGTGGCTAAGGTCCTACCTCAAAATGGGAAGAAAGCAGGCTACAAAGACAAAGACTCTGGAATCCCATTACTGTGAGTGGGAAGAACCAAACTCAAAGGGAGAGAGTATTGACTCCACACCCATAGCTGAAGCCTTAACAGCGACTATGATCTGGTCTCAGTTACAGAAAGCATTCCTAGATGAGCTCAAAAAGAACTTTGAAATCCATGTTAGAGAGGTAGAAGATAAAATCAACACCTCTTTTAAAAACAAAATTGTGAAATTAGAAAAACATTACAATGAAGAAAACAGCTCCTTAAAAAGTAAAATGTATGAACTAAAATAGAAATCTGAACATATGGAAAAGGATCTTCAAAAACTAACCAAGGAGAATAATTTGCTAAAAATTAGAATCAACCAAATTGAAGCTAATGACTCTATGAAGAACCAAGAATCAAACAAAACATCAAGACTGAAGAATTAGAAAAAGAGGTAAAATATCTCAATGGAAAAATAACTAACCTGGAAAACAGATCC
>JAQQSW010007554.1:0-13676 GCA_028646575.1 Pseudocheirus occidentalis | reverse complement strand
CTAGCATGGCCGGGGTTGCGGTTTGGGGCTGGGCCGGGTCTCTGCTTAGCTGCAGTGTGAGCTGCCCCTCTCCTGTCCCTGTTCCTCACGCCTTGGCAGATATGGAGGTGCTGGAGGCTGTAGAAGCGTTGATGACTGGCTGCGGTGCCCACTTGGCTCAGCTCAGCCCAGCTCCTTCCCACCTCTCCAGGCCCGAGGTCTCAGCTTTAGGCTGTTCCAGCCTCCACTCCTGGCTGCCATGATGAACTCCTGCTGCCGAGCTGCCTTCAGCGAGAGATGTGTTCTCTGTGTTTTTGTGTGAGTCTGAGAGTCCTAGGCTTTATCTGGGCTCATATTTTATGGGTGTTTAGGGTAGCAGTGTGGGAGCTGCGGGACCTTGCTGCTTTTACGCCGCCATCTTGGCTCCACCCCACCTCTGTCAAGTTATCTTTGATGAAAAATAAAGACAAATAACTAACTAGTCATTGATCAAAATACATTTTTCTTTTTATGTCTTTGTGTTTGATCCATTCATATTACTTTTATTGTTTCTTATACGATGTTTTGAAAAATATGACCCTGTTTTCATTATTTTTTGGCCATTTCAACTTTTTTAAACCTGTAATCATTTGAATTTAAAATGTTATGCTATTTTTTATTCCTGAAATAAATGTTTTAATTTAATTTTCTCTTCAATATGGTGATTTAAATATTGGACTGAATTTAAAATGTTACTACAAAATATTGTCTTAATATAACCTATTATAAGACTTTTACCTTTGTCCTGTGTCCTCAAGCAATTCTACCTCATTAATCAGCTCTAAGATATTAGGTGAGTCCTATATTAATTAACAAGTTAATTCCTAATTAGCGTAGTGCAGATTTACAGCCAATACTACACAAGGGCCACAGAACACAAGATTAAAAATCAATATGAAATTATATTATTTGAGGAAAAAAACATGATGAGATGCTGTTGGTTAAGTCGTACTCCAATCACCATCAATCTTAGCTCTTCTCTTATATCCAATTTAAATGCTTTCTCATTTTTTCCATCTTTTTCAATATGAGTAAGATAAACCACAAAAAATTAATTATTACATATAACTCAGTGCACTTAAACCATTTTATTTTACCTCTATTACTTCAGTAAAGAAGTGCAACTAATTGTATTATACTGATGGAGGTCATTCTAGTTCTTCCTAGAGATGACTCAGAAATAATGCTAATCTCAATATATTAATTTGAAAACATGTGTCTTCATATAAGTGTATATTTCTGAATTTTATTCATAACATTCTGCGGTATTCGCAACTTTTTCTAACTGGAGAATAATTTTCCTTTCACATTTTTCTTGAGACCAAAGGCAAACATTGTAAATCACAAGAAAGTGTAATTTATGAGAAATGAAGGTATCAACTAAATTACTGCTTGTTGAAAATTTATAGCAATAACAATAATAAAACATGCTGTAAATTCTAGGTGAAGCTGTCATTAAAGGCAGTCCATAGGCATCCCAAAGAAGCCAACAGATTTTTTACAGGGGCAAATTACAATAGTCCCCTCCTACCAAGTGGTCTAATTTAGAAATGCCTATGATATACCTATGAAGGCTTCAAAAGTAGGTACTGAATTCACTTTGTAATGTTCCTGTAGTCCCCAATTGGGTAAATGAGTCACTAGCTGGGAAAAATATTCACATGTCTGGCATTCATTACCTTAAGTGTCCCTATATTTATAATCAGAGGTTGTTAACCATTTTTTCTGTCATGAACTCTTCTGGAAGTCTGGTGAAGCCTTCTCAGTCTGGTGAAGACTCCTCAGAATGATGTTTTTAAATGCATAAACATAAAATACACAGTATTATCAAGGAAATTGGTTATACTGGAATATAGTTAGCAAAATATATTAAAGAAAACAAATAGCAGACCTCAGGTTAAGAACACCTATTGCATAATGTACATCATTCAACTGTATTTAAAAATAAGGCTAGTCAAGCCTCAAATTCATTTTTGACAGTTTCACAGAGATTATTTTATTTGAGTCTTATAATAACTTTGACATAGAAGCAGAGTTGATAGCCTTATCCCCATTTGCAAATGAGAAATCTGCAGAATGGTGCAATGGGAAAAGTATTGATTTTGGAATCAAAGAAAATTTGTTTCTTATACTGACTCTGTCGCTCAATACTTTTTTTTTTACTTTAAACAAGTTACTTTACTTATCTAGGTCTCCTCCAGCTCTAAATCTATGATCCTATGACGCTCTAAGAGATCAAATGACTTATCCAAAGTCACATAAGTGTTAAATACAAGAATGGAATTGAAATCTGGTTCCTCTAACCCTCAGTACATCGATCTTTCCATTATTTGGATTTGCCTCATAATACAGAATAAACAATCTAATGTGTTATAGTTGGCATTTTATGTTACCAGAATTACTTGTAAGCAAAGTCTTCCTATAATGCTAAAATAATCAAATGACTACTATTATACACATCGTGTTAAGTAATCTTTTATCTGAAAAACATCACTTCCAGATTATCATATAAATTACAAGATTACCACCTACTTTTAAGGGAAAAAAAGTTCCTAAAAATTAAGATTAAATTTTGCAACTTAGTTAATTTACTAATTGAAAATTATAATAAAATAATTCTATGATAAATCAAGAGCCAAAGATTCCTTCTGTAGATCAAATTCAAATAAATACTATCTAATTTATCTGTCAATTTTGTAACCAAGATCTTTATATATCAGATTCTTTTTTCCTATAGCAGCATTTTCCCTTCTTTCCAAAGAACACAGTCTTTTGAAATATATCATTTTTATTGCTGTTATTATAGCTGAAATAAAAAAGAAATTCTCAGAAACAAAAAGAGATCTCAAAACATTCAATGATTCATTTGAGTAATTCTCCAGGATGCAGCTTCGGGGAATCAGAAGGATGTCTTAATTTAAAATGATCATGATTGTCTAAATCCTGGCCAGGCTCTGGCAGCCTACAGGCTAATAAAACAAAGGGAAGGGTGAAATTATCAGCAGGCGACTAAATTGTGGGAAAGCCCCAGGGTGGGGCATCAGTTTCTGATGTAAAGCATTGTCTGTGTGACTTCTGGATAAAAGTCTGTGAAGGAAAGGCCCCTAGAAGGACAGACATAATTCATCAAATCACAGAGAAAAGAGAAAAGATGTGAGACCAGCTTCAGAAACTTGCCCTTCCCCCAGCTTCCAGAAGCTCAGCTAGGAGCTGCCTCCCTGAGGACATATCGTAGTCATGGTGACAGGACATGGCCTCATGCCTCTGCCTTCCCTGATACCAGAGGCTGCAGGATTTGCTAGGAAGTATGCTTGGCAACATAGTGGTGTTTTCTCTCTTGCTGCCTGCCTTAGACTCTCAAGGAAATGACCAAGTACTCTGATAAGGAATAGAACGCATCATCACAATGATATTTTGGAAAATAAATAACTACATTTGATCAATTGTAAATTGAAGTAGAGCAGCATATGATTATTTATATATGGAAGGATGTCCCCTAGAGTTCACTAGATGTATTTTTATTCTAACAAAATTCTGCATAATTACAAAAAAACTAAATGGCCTATCAATATGAATAGATAAATACCTTTGTTATAAGAGACATACAGATGTTTCCCAATCGAGTCAATGAAATATTTCAAAAAGGTTTCAAAGAGAAACCTGTGATGGTAGAGAGATGATCAAGTATACATGTATAGTGAATAACATAACATTTATGAACCTGAACATCTACAGTAACTGAAGAAAAATTGATGACAATATAGTAGTTCTTATAAAACATTTAATTCATGAACTTTAAAAAAAGCTAAGAAAATAATCTAGCAACTGGCACAGAATTTAATCCAGAATGGTATTTTCAATAATAACTTCGTGGATTTTTTGGTGTGTGCCTTGGAAACATAAAAACAAATAATATTTTCCCCTTTGAGCTTAATATATAATATTGTAGCTTCATTAAAAACAAGCAACCAGAAACACACCCCTACTTTGGATAGAAAATCTATGTTGACATTCTGCACTGAAGTTGCCATCCTGTATCCTATGACAGGGGATACAGACAGGAAAGGAACTATGTAAATTAGCAAAATAAACCATAAAACAATCCATACATTTACATCTACCCATCTTATTTTATCAATGCATATATCTTAACAAGTTAAGACATAAGTCTTTATACTACTTATTACCTTAGAAAGAAGTCACACTTTTTTTCTTGGCTTGAAATGATGAAAGCACCTAAGTGTCTATTACTCAAGAAAAGTGAAGGTAAACAGTGAAGTGATTTTTATAGATTTCAAAAGAAAACCAAGATGCCAAATAATCTTGACAAAAAACTGTGAGCTCATTATGACAAAAAAAAGAATAAAGAAAAATATTCTGAAATGTTTATTCCTAGAGTTGCTGTGACACCACAGACACTCAGATGGCGAAAACATGGGATGAAGTTGTATATTCATTTGCATGCAAAGTTACACACACACACACACACACACACACACACACACATATGCACACACGTACACACACACCTTTTTAGAGTGTACCCACCCATGGCTTATTTATCAAAGGCAATGTCCTACATTAACATTTTCAAAGTGTTTCAGATCTTTCAGATGATAGATGTTGTTCACACAGCATGATTCATAACAATAAAAACATTCATAGGAGAAAAAAAGAACCAACAGATGAAAAGTAATGGAAGTAAGTAGTTTGTTTTTCTGCAAAACAGCCCCCCTGAGCCTTTCATTTGTATTCCAGCAGCCTGGACATTAAGATTATTTTCCTTCAATCTCATTTTCTCTAGCTCCCCCTCATAAACGATTAACAGACTAGACCAAATGGAGACGGATAATCCAGTTGCCAGTAGATTATGTAGATTCTAAGGACCAATGATTGAGGCTTTCTTAGGAATCACTGAGAGACTAAAAAAGCAGTATTTAATCAAGATTCTTATAATCATTTAAACAAGATTTTAAAATGTTATTTGTTCCACAAGGTATTCCTCTGAATAAATTCAGAAAAAATGGCATGACACAGACAACTCCCAGATTGGGATCAAACTGAGAGTCATGTACAAAACCAGTTAGATTAATTACTAGGATAAAGGCTTGTGTACTTTGCCTCTGTTTTTTTTTCTTTTTTTCAGTTGAAGGAATATCAGATAGAGCTTAGAACTTGTGAGTTTCTATTTTTAAATAATTTTTGTTGAGATGTTTTGACATCAATTATAGTTCCTACCAGTATACCTCCCCTCCCTTTTCCAGAGAGTCGGCCCATATAACAAATAGTATTTTTAAAGCCAAAAAGAAAGAGGAAAAAAATCAGCATATTCAATATTTCAAAGGAATCTGAAAATACTTGTAATGTATAACACTTGTGGACCTCCCACTTCTGCAAAGGAGTGAGGTAGGACTGTCTTTTCATATCTCTTCTTCTACACCACTGCTTGTTCTTTATAATTTTACAATATTCAATCTTGGCTATTTTTTGGTTGGATGTTTTTTCTATTTACATTGTTGTAGTCCATGCGTATACTGTTTTCTTGGCTTTGCTTACCTTCATTCTACATCAATTAATAATAACAACAGTTAACATTTATAGTGCTATGATCAAGATCCTCATTATACAGATGAGGAAACTTGGGTAAACAAAGGTTAAATGACTTGCCTAAGGTCACATATCTGAAGCCAGATTTAAACTCAGGTCTTCCTGACTCCAGGCTCAGTGCTCAATTCATGTTGATCTTTTCATGCTTCTCTGTAATCATCATATCTGTCATTTTTAATATCAAAATAATATTCCATTAAACTCAAGTACCATAATTTGTTTAGCCACCCCCCATGGGTATCTACTTTGCTTCAAATTCCTTGCTATCACAAAAAGTGTTGCTATAAATATTTTTGTGCATATGGGGAATTTTTTCTTTTCAACACCTTCCTTAAAGTAAGGGAGTTTTTTTTACTTATCCTTTTAATTTTTTTTAAAGTATTTTACTATCTTATTTTCCCCCAATTATATGTAAAAATTTTCAACATTCATTTTTAAAATTCTGAGTTCCAAATTCTCTCCCTCCCTCCCCACACCCCTTTTATTGAGAAGGCAAACAATTTGACAGTCATACATGTGTAGTATTTCCATATCAGTCATGTTGTAAAAGAAAACAGACAAAAATTTAATAAAAGAAAACAAGAAAGATAGAGTTTTAAAAAAGGGTGCTTCAATCTGTATCCAGATTCCATCAGTTCCTTTTCTGGGAATGGATAGCATTTTGTTGTTGTTTTTTTTATCACAAGTCCTTCAAAGTTGCCTTAAATCATTGTACTGCTAAGAATAGTTAAGTCATTCACAGTTGATCATCTTATAATATTACTGTTATTGTGAACTATTTTCTCCTGGTTCTACTCATTTCACTTTGCATTGGTTCATATAAATCTTTCCAGGTTTTTCTGAGAACATCACTCATCATTTCTTATGGCTCAAAAGTATTCCCTCACAATCATATACCACAACTTGTTCAGTCATCTCCCAATTGATGGGCATCCCCTCAATTTCCAATTCTTGGTCACCAGAAAAGATTTACTATAAATATTTTTGTACATATAGGTCTTTTTCCTTTTTGTTTTTATCTCTTTTGGGATACAGACCTAATAGTGGTATTGTTAGGGATGCATCGTTTTATAGGCCTTTGGGTATAGTTCCCAATTGCTCTATATAATAGTTGAATCAAGTCACAAATCCACAACTGTGCATTAGTGTCTCAATTTCCCCACATCCCCTCCAACATTCTTCATTTTCATTTTCTATCCTATTAGCCAATCTAATAGGTATGAGGCAGTACTGATGGAGTACTCAGGCCCCAGCCCTAAGATCATGTCTGTGAAAGCCTCCCAAGTTCCTAGTAGGCTACTGTCCTGTGACAAAATCTTCTCCTGAAACACATTCTCTTATCAGAACAGATAGAGGGGTGCCTGGCCCAAGGACTCTCCCTCCTGCCAGATCCCCAAGGTCCATGCCTCTGACAACTCCTTCAATGTCTGGTATTAACAAACCTATCTCTGCAAAATTCCCTACATTTTCCTATCCATAGCTCCCAAAGCCACCTGGACCTCTAGCTTACATAACTAGAATCCCTGATATTCCTTTCCCTTGTCCCTTTTCCATATAGGCCTCAGAACCATCCTTACTCTCTTGCAGGTTTGCTAGAGACTCTTGTTTGCTTTTGCTACAAAGCATTACAATAAGCTTTTTTGCCATTTGACTAAGAAAAGGATTGCAAATTCATTCCAGGCAACTCTGCCATGGCATTCTCAGGGTCACAGCATCCCCAAACCTCTTCAGTACCTTAGAATTCTTTTAATTTTGATTTCTCCAATCAATAGTTGTTTAGAGCATTTTTTTCATAAGACTCTAAATAGCTTTAATTACTTCATCTGAAAACTGACTTCCTGTTTTTTGATTGTTTATCATTTTTATAAATTTGACTCATTTCTCTATATATCTGAGAAAGGAGGCCTTTTCAAATTTTCAAATTTTTTTTCAGTTATGATGCCAACTGTATTTCCCTCTATCTTATTTTACCCACATTTTATCCTCTCCTTTCACCTTGTCCTTCCTCAAAAATGTTTTGCTTCATGATCTAAGACAATCCCAAGACTTACGATGGAAAATGCTATCCATATCCACAGAAAGAATTGTAAAGTCTGAATGCTATTTTCTCTTTTTTTCCTTTCTTTTGGTTTTTCCCTTTTGTTCTGATTCTTCTTTCACAACATGACTAATGTGGAAGTATGTTTAATATGATTATATGTATATAGCCTATATCTGATTACATGCTTTTTGGGGGAGAGGGAAAGGGAAAAATTTATAGAAATGAATGATGAAAACTAAAAATAAATCTTTTGTTTAAGTGTTTTGCTTCTGATTACCACCTCCCCCAATTCACCCTCCCTTCTATGAGCACCACCTCCCTAATGTTATCCCCTTCCCTTCCTACTTTCCTGTAGGGTAAGATAGGTCTCTATACCCAACTGAGTGTCTGTGTTATTCTCTCTTTAAGCCACTTCTGATGAAAGTAAGGTTCAAGTGTTCCCTATCACCTCCCCCATCTTCCCTTCCATTGTAAAAGTGCTTTCATACCTCTTTTACATCAGATAATTTATTCCATAATATCTCTCTTTCTGCTGTTCCCAGTGAATTCCTCTAACCCCTTAATTTTATTTTTTTTAGATTATCATCCCATCATGTTCAACTCATTCGGTGTCTTCCATCTATATATATATATACATATATATATCCCTAACTGCCCTAATAATGAGAAAGTTCTTGTGAGTTACAAGTATCATCTTCCCATGTAGGAATGTAAAAAGTTCAAACCTTACTTATTAAGCCCTTTATGATCTACCTTTCCCGTTTAAATTTTTGTGCTGCTCTTAAGTCTTTTATTTGAAAGTCAATTGTTTTCTTCAGCTCTAGTTCTTTCATCAGAAATGCTTGAAAGTCCTCTATTTTGCTGAATGTCCATTTTCCCCTGAAGGATAATACTGTTTTGCTGGGTATGTGATTCCTGACTGTAATGCTAGCTTGCTTGCCCTCTGATCTTTAATGTAGAAGCCATAAAATCTTGTGTTATCCTGACTGCAGCTCCTGAATTGCTTCTTTCTAACTGCTTGCAATATTTTCTCCTTGACCTGAGAGCTGTGGAATTTGGTTATAATATTGCTGGGAGTTTTCATTTTGAGATCTCCTTCAGGAGTGATTAGTGGATTCTTTCCATTTCTATTGTATCCTCTTGCTCTACAATGTAAGGGCTTTTTTCCTTGATAATTTCTTGAAAGATGATATCTAGGCTCTTTTTTTTATCCTGGCTTTCAGGAAGTCTAATAATTTCTAAATTATTTCTCCTGGATCTATTTTCCAGGCCAGTTGCATTTCCAGTGAGATATTTCACATTGTCTTCTATTTTTTTTATTCTCTTAGTTTTGTTTTATTGGTGGATTTTTTTTATAACTCATGGAGTCAGTCATTTCCATTTGCTCAATTCTAATTTTTAAGGTATTATTTTCTTCAGCAAGCTCTTTTACCTCCTTTTCCATCTGGTCAATTTTACTTTTTAAAGAGTTATTTTCTTCCATGAATTTTTGTACCTCTTTTAACTTCTGGTCCTCTGCTTTTTAAGTTTTTTCTCTTCTGTGAATTTTTGTTTATTGTTCTCCATTTAGCTAATTAGTCTTTTCAAGGCATTCTTCTCCTCAATGGATTTTTGTATGTCTTTTACCATTTGACCTATTCTATTTTTCAAGGTGTTATTTTCTTAAATATTTTTTTCTGCCTCCTTTACCAAGCTGTTGACTCATTTTTCATTATTTTCTTACATCACTCATTCCTCTTCCCAATTTTTCTTCCACCTCTTTTACTTGGTTTTCTAAATCCTTTTTGAGCTATTCCATGTCCTGAAACCAATTCATATTTTTCTTGGAGGTTCTGGATAAAGGAACTTTGACTTTATTGTCTTCTGCTGAATGTGTGTTTTGAGCTTCCTTGTCACCATAGTAACAGTGAAACAGACCTTTCCTGCCAACTGTCTAAGCTGTCTTGGGCTCAAAAATTGTTTCATCATGTTCTTTTGTGCGTTCTGCACTCCAGAATTTGTTTTAGGCTATTATTTAAAGGTATTTAGAGGGATGTGGGAGAGAGCTCAGGTGAGTCCCTGCCCTTTCTCTGCCATTTTACAGTAATGAAGTTTTAAGAATAACAATGTGAACACAGATCCAGAGATACTGGACTTAGGAATAGTATACAAACAGTGTATAAACCACATTTAGGAGCAAAGAATGGAGTCTGATCGTGTGACTTTTCTCTTTTGAAACTGCCACCAGCCTGGTACAAGTATTCATCACCTCATGCCCAGACTATTGCAATAATTAGCTGCTTTGTCTCCCTGCTGCAAGCTTCTTCTCACTCCAGTTCATCCTCTGCTCAGCTGTCAAAGTGATATTCCTAAAGGGCACGTCTGACCATGTCACTACCCCTCCCCACCCACTAATTAAACTCCAGTGGCTCACTATACCCTCCGGGATCAAATATAAAATCCTCTATTTTGCATTCAAAGCCCTTCATAAATTGACTTCCCCCTAACTTTCCAGTTAGGTGGCATAGTGGATAGTGTTCCAAGTTCAAATCTTTTCTCAGATACTTACTGGCTGTGTGACCCTGGGCAAATCACTTTACCCTGTCTGCCTTAGTTACTCATCTGAAAAACGAGCAGGAGAAGTAAATAACAAGAAAACCGCAAATTGGGTTATGAAGAGTCAGACATAACTGAAATGACTGAACCTTTCCAGTCTTCTTATACCTTACTCACCTCCCTGTACAAAGAGGCCAGTGACTCTGGCCTCTTTGCTCCTCTCCTCACACAAAACTGCTGGGTCTATTACTCTTCCTTGATTTATTTTCAGTCACTCCTCTCAAACCCATACTCCATTTGTTTAGAAAGTTCCTCAAGTCATGTGCATAACCCCCCCCCATATCTCTCTGTAGAGAACTTGAAATGACACTTTACCATTAAATTGTACCCATGTACCAAGAGCTCCCTCTTCTCCCCAAATGTACATAGCAAGTCCACTTAACTTCATCCCCCACTTTCTCCTCTTTCATTACACATTCGTATATGTGGTACTTGTACTTTTACCATATTTCCCTCTAATTTCCCTCTGAAACTTGTTCCTTTGATAATTCCCTCCCTTTTTCTAATCTTCAATTTGTCTTTTTCCAGAGTTTCCTTCCTTGTAGCCTAGAAATAGACTCTGACCTCCTTCAGCTTTAAAATCTCCTTGCTTAATCCTGCCATCCTCTCAAACTAGTATCCTATCTCCCTCTTCACAAACTCTTTATCCCAGTCAAAATCACATCTACTAGCTATTCTCCAACTCCAATACTCTACCGTGCCTCCTTTGAACACAACGGCTATCCCCTGGCGTTGGAATGCACCCCTTTCTATTTTCTTACCTCTTAGAGCCCTTAGCTAACTTCAAGATGCAGTTCTGGTACCACCTCCTCACAGCCTTCCCTGATTCCCCCCAGTTGCTAATTATATCTCTCTTCTAAAATAACTTTGTATTTACTTGTCTATGACTATGCTGTATCTCCCCAGCAAAACTTAGGCTCACTGGGGGCAGTGACTATTTTTATTTTTTAAATTAATTTATTAACATTTTTTAAAAAATTTGAGTTCCAGATTCTCTTCTTCCCTTTACCCCTCCAACACCCACTGAAAAGGCAAACAGTATGATATCCATCATACATATAAAATCATGCAAAACATACGTCCCTATTAGCCATGTCACAAAAAGCAAGAAAAATAAAGTGAGAAAATTACACTTCAATTTTCACTCAGAGTTCATCATTTCTCTCTCTAGAGGTTGATGGCTATTTTTCATCAAGGTTTGGACCATCATACTGATCAGAGTAGTTAAATCTTTCAGAATAAATCATTATTATAAGATCATAGTTATTGTATGCAACAATATCCTGGTTCTGCTCACTTCCTTTTGCATCAGTTCATAAAGATCCTCCCACATATTTCTGAAACCACCTCCTTCATCATTTCTTAGAGCACATGTTCCATCACATTTATATGCCATAACCTGTTCAGTCATTTCCCAATTCATAAGCATCCCTTCAATATCCCTCTTTGCCAACACAAAAAAGCTGCTATAAATATTGTTGTATGTATAGATCCTTTTCCTTTTGCTTTGATCTCTTTGGGATACAGATCTAGTAATAGTATTGCTGGGTCCAAGAGTATGCACAGTTTTATGGCCCTTTTGTAATATTTTCAAATTGTTCTCCATTATGGTTTGACCAGTTCACAACTACATCAACAGTTTCCTTCCAGACTGTGTCATTTCTGACAGGTGTGAGGTGTTATCTCAGTTGTTTAAATTTGATTTTTCTAATCAATACTAATTTAAAGCATTTTTGTGACTATAGCTTTGATTACTTCTTCTGAAAGCTGTTCCTATCCTGACAAGCTCATATCCTGAATAGCTGAAAGTCATTCATATTCTTTGACCATTTATCAACTGGAGAATGGCTCTCATGTACATATGTTTGAATCAATTTCCTATATATTTTTGACCTTTAGCAGAGAAACTTGTAAAAATTTCTATTACTTCATTTTCTATGGTACCTTTTAGCAAAATGTAGCTTCACTAATCACCTCTTTTTATTAGGTCTATTTTTACTTTTGCTAGGATCCTGATTGTTACCCCTGCATTTTTTTTCACTTCATTTTAAGTATAATATATTCTGTTCCAGTCCCTTATTTTAAGTTTATGTGTGTCTTTCTGTTTCAAGTATGTTTCATAAACAGCATATTTTTGGATTCTAGTTTCTAATCAATTTTGTTGTTTACATTTTATGGGTGAGTTCATCCCATTCACATTCTCAGTTATGATTATTGTGTATTTTCCCTTCATCCTATTTTCTTCTATTTATCCTTCTTTTTTACCCTATCCCTTTTCAAGAGTCTGTTTTGCTTCTGACCACTGTGTCCCTTAATCAGGAGTCCTTTTTAATCACCTTTCCTTTTTGGTCCCCTTCCCTTCCTACTTCCCTGTGGGGCAAGATGGATGTCTATACCCAATTGAGTGTGTATATGTATATATATATATATATATATATATATATATATATATATATTCTTCCTTCTTTGAACCAATTCAGATGAGAGGGAGGTTCAAGTATTGCTCACCATTCACCCTACCCCCATTTTCCCATTCCACTGTAAAAGCTCCTCCTTGTATGCCTCTTTGCTTGACAATACACATTTGTGATAGGAGTTTAGTTTTTCTTGTTTTCTCAATAGGAAGGAAAGGGGAGGTGGGAAAAAGAAAGTACATCTTCATTTGGCAACAAAATAAAAGTAAAAAAGGAGCATATAAACAATAGCCAATAAATGGAAAAATATAAGAATAGATTGGAAAAGGATAGAAATAAGGAGCAAAAACTAAATGAAAAATGAAATGTCTTGGAGAAGAGGATGAGCAAGGAATATTACTTGAGCTTAGGGGTTGAAGGAAAGTGAGGATGAAGGATTCTGGTTTTGTTTTTGTTTTTTGGTTTGGTTGGTTTTTTAAATTTTATTTTATTGACTTGTTTGTTTACTTTTAGTTTATAAGATTCAGTTCCAGAATCACTTGAGTTTCAGATTTTCTCCCCTTCCTTCCCCATCCCCATGGTGGCATACAGTTATGTATAGAAAAAAACAATAGCATGTATTGCTTCAGTCTCCATTTAAACTCTGGTCTTTCTGGATCTTTCTCTGAATATAGATATCTCCTTCCATTCTGAGACTTGTAGAGTTGTCTTTTAACTGTGTGTTGCTGAGAAGAGTCCAGTTTATGAAGGTTGGTCATCACACATATGATGCATCTGTGACTGTGTACAAATTTTTCCTGGTTCTGCTCTTCTCACTTAGCATCAATTTGTATAAGCCTCTCCAGGTAATTATGAAGTCCATCTCCGTCCCATTTCTTGTAGCACAATAGTATTCCATCACATTCATATACCATAACTTGTTCACCCATTCCCCCAACTGACGGGCATCCCCTAAATTTCCAGGTTTTTGCCACCACAAAGAGAGCTGCAATAAATATTTT
>JAQQSW010007553.1:0-13676 GCA_028646575.1 Pseudocheirus occidentalis | reverse complement strand
AAGATCCCCTCAGGCAGGTGCTTTAGATTTTCTTTGAAGTAGACTCAAGCTGCTGCTTGGGAGTCTCACTCCTCCTGTCCGACCTGGGGCCTGACCTGGCCAGGCTGCGGTTTTGGCCTGGGCCCGTCTGTGCTCAGGTGCAGTGTGAGCTGTCCCTCTCCTGTCCTGTTCCTCATGCCTTGGCAGATGTGGAGGTGTTGAAGGCTGTAGAGCCTCTGGAGACTGGCTGTGGGCTCAGCTCAGCCCCGCTCCTTCCCACTGCCCTGGGCCTGGCTGAGGTCTTGCCTTCAAGCTGTTCCAGCCTCCACTACAGGCTGCCATGATTAGCCCCTGCTGCCAAGCTGCTTTCAGTGAGAGATGTGTTCTCTGTCTTTTTGTGAGTCTGAGAGTCCTAGACTTTCCTAGACTTTGTCTGGGATGATAATTTTATGGGTGTATAGGGTGGCAGTGTGGGAACTGTGGGACCTTGCTGCTTCTACGCCGCCATCTTCTAGTCCTAGTACATCTTACTTCCCATCATGTACCCTTCCATTTTTTTTACACTAGTGTCCTTGCTGTTCAATGAACACAACACTATCTCTTGGCTTCAGATTTTTTTTCTCTACTTGTCCCTCATGGCTGGAATACTCCCCCTCATTTCCATTTACTGACTTCCCTGGCTTCCTTTAAATCTCAACTAAAAATCTTGTGTACAGATAGCCTTTCTTAGTCCTTATATTCTAGTGACTTTCTTCCATGATTCTTTTCTATTTATCATGTATGAAGCTTGTCTGTTTGTTTACCTATCAATCTTATTTGTTACCTCCCTCTGTGAGGGGGAAGAGAACTGTGAATTCCATGAAGTCAGGAATGTTTATCTCATTTGCATTCCTAGCACTTCTTACAGTGTCTGGCACATATTATGTACTCAATAAATATTTACTGATAGACTGATTGAATGGCTTCTACCTGGAAGTGTCAATTTCATAGGATCACAGATTTTAGAACTGGAAAGGACATTCAAAATAACTTAATTCATTCTCATCATTTTACATATAAGAAAACTGAGCTCAAGAAAAAATAAAAGATGTATCCAAAGTCATGCAGATAATAGCCATGCCAGAATTCAAATCCAAGTTCTTTGACTCCAAATATGAGACTTTTTTTTTTTACTATACTACACTGCTTAAAGCAAACAAACAAACTTAAAATCCAAATTAAGGGACTGGAAAAATAAATACTCTGGGTGGATACAAGTTCTTTATTTCAGTGTTTACCATATAAAAGGGGCATTGGTCTGATGCATTTCAGTGGTCCAAATGAAGAAAAAAAGATAATCCCATATGGAGTCTAATGTTCTATTTTTCTCCTTTGGTACCAAAGGAATAAATTTGCAATGGGACTGAAATTAGCTATTTCTTCCATGGGCTTTTTACACATCAAAGGGAAAGTTACAAGTCTTCTCTCTGGTCTTCCTGAATGAAATTGTTGTTGAAGGAATTTGTGATCATTTTCACTGGTTGCTCCTTATACCTGGCATACTCTTCCTCACCATCTCTTCCTCCAAATCTCTGTTCAAGTCTCACCTTTTGCAAGAAATCTCTCTCAGTCCTCCATAACCTTACCTTCTCTTTAAAACGAACCCCAATTTAACCTGAACATATCTTGTTTGAAAAATACAGTTCTGGGGCAACTAGGTAGCACAGTGAATAGAACACCAGTCCTGGAGTGAGGAGGACCTGAGTTCAAATCCAGCCTCAGACACTTAACACAAAACTAGCAATGTGACCTTGGGCAAGTCACTTAACCCCAATTGCCCTCCAAAAAAAAAAGCAAAAAATGAAAATGAAAAAATTATTAAAAAAAAAAAAAGGAAAATCCAGTTCTTTGATGTCTCTCCCATTTGACTATAAGATACTGGAGAGCATGGACTATTTATTGCCTTTTTAAATTTAAAAGACTGCACACATAACAATTGCTAATACATTCTAATTGAAAGACAGTCTTCTCCTCCCACAGGCACTCTATACATTAGTGGTAGTGTGTGATTCAGATTTATAGATGAAAGGTTAAATAAATATTGTGGATCTGCTTTGCCTTTTCAGAAAATGTTTGGTTAATTAAAGTTAGGTACTAAAGTTGTTTTTTTAATGGGAAATTAACTGGTGACGACTCATTCTCTATAGTGTTAATGGAGTCATCTACAAAGATTACCACTAGTTCCTTCAGAGTACTGAGTATAGCAGACATTCTCTGGGGAACCACAATTTATCAGTCAGTTAAGGGAAAAGAGCCACAGAAAAAGCGTATGTGGAAGTAGAAAGGGAACAAAAGCCTTCCCCAAAATCTCTGGCTACAGAAAAAGCAAAATTGTGGTGTTTTAGGTAGATCCAGTATAGCACTAAGTCAAATAGCACTGGAACTCAGACTTCACCAAACCCACTCTCCCAGGGAGAGCCTGTTACAGCACTGGTAGACTGAACTCAGACAAGACAGAAAGGTTGTAGGTAAAATATAATACCAATAGTTCCTTATGCCTATGACAGGAGCCCAATAAGAGAATAGACATGAACCTAGTAGCAGAGAGGAAAGACCCCAGGCAGAATTTATAGCAAGGAAAAGGTCCAAAGCCCTGTGACGAAAATGAGCTTCCCATAAATACCTTCCCCAACACAGTACCTGAGACACTTTAAGAAGAGGTCTAGTCAGGTCCATTGTACTTATGAGTAGGCATGCCCTGTGGTGTTCCATGAGGAAATATGTTGGTTTGGGAGATCTGCAAAGATAAGCACTAATGGGGATTGTAATCATAGTATAAATTTAGATAACGCATTAGAAAAGAAATATATTCTGGCCACAGGGACTGTAGCAGTCACGGGAAGAAGTAAACAAGAATTATAGAATAGAAAAACTAGGGAGGAAAGAATCATGAGGAAAACTGAAACCATGGGAAAGGCAGCATAAAACCTCACTGAAGAACTGAATGCTCCAAAAATTAGAATGGTCCAGATAGAAAGAAATGACTCAATAATACAACCAGAAATATCTAAATGAAACCAAAAGTTTTTAAAAAATCTAAGAAAACCTAAGAACCAGATAAAAAAACAACTGGTCTGAGAAACAGGTCAAGTACAGACAAAGTGAGAATGATCAGATTATATAAAAACTATGATGGGAAAAAAGTTTGAAGACTATTATTTTTTCAAAAATTATAAATGAAAATAACCCAGAACTCAGACCAGAAGGCAAAGTAAAGATGAAAATAAACCACTCTTTACCCCTGGAAAGTAGACCCCAAATTAAAACTAACAGAAATATCATAGCCAAAATTCAGAGCCTCTAGGTCAAAGAAAAAAGCATCCTATAAGAAGCTAGAAAGGGTTTTAAATACCAAGAAATCAGATGAAGGATTACATAAAGCTTAATTGTTCCTATTTAAAGAAGAAGAGAACTTGGAATATAACAATCAAAAAGGCATGAAGAAAAAGGTCATAAAAAGGATAACCTAAAACTAAGTACAATGTTAAAAAAACAAAAAAAAATGAGATCTTTACTAAAATAGAGAATTTCTAAATATTCCTGATAAGAAGTCCAGAACTGAGCAGACATTTGAAAATGCAAATGCAGGCACTAAAAGAAACACAGAACAAGACATGCATTTGTTTAATTGAAGAGGATAATCTAGGGATGAGTTGATTATATATTAATAAGATAAGAAACAATTGTTTTCTCAGAACCCTTGTGTCTTTAAGGATCATAAAGCTTAAAATGACAGAGAGGCTATGGGTGGTTTTATTCTGCTTTAATGGAATTAAAATACAAAAATGAGGAAAAAAACAAGGATTATACTGGGTAGAAAGGAGGAATTAAAGGGAGGGATATTACTTGCATAACAGAGGCATATTAGATGATGAATATATAATAAAAGAGGAAGGGGGAGGGGAATGGACATCCCATGAACCTCACTTTCATCTGAATGAGATAAAGGAACACAATTATAACTGAATACACATACAAAGGAGAAGGGAGGAAGAGAGTGAGAGGGTAGAAGAGGGGTGGGGAGTGGAAAAAAAGGGAACAGGAGAGGAGAGAAGGGGAGAGGAGAGAAGGGGAGAGGAGGGGAGAGGGGAAAACAGGGGAAGAAAGGGATACATGTAATTCAAAAAAAGAAGTAAGAGAATATAAGAAAAAGAGAGGGCTAGAGAGGGATCCAAGAGGGAGAACAGAATAGCAAAGTAAAACAAAATCAAATGTTGGAAAAAAAAAAAAAGAATGTGAATGGAGGATTAAAATGGAAGGAAGAAAGAAAGAATAAAATTCTGGGATCAAGGGAGGGGCAAGGTGTAGCAAAGAACTATGAGGAGAAATAGGTTGTTTCAGTCATAAGACTGCGAGGTCAGTCAAATTCTCTCTCCTCTCCTTATCATTATTATTATTAAAGATCATAATTGTAGCAGCATTTATGTAGTTCCAATTATGTGCTAAGCACGGTTATAAGCACATTATAAATATTATCTCATTTGATCATCACACCACCCTAGGAAGTAAATGTCTCATTTTTTATCTCGATTTTACATTGAGGAAAATAAGGCAAATAAAAGTCAAGGTGACTCAGCTAATTAGTGAATTAGACCAGATTTTAATCAGGTTTTTCTGACTCCTAGGACTAGTGCTTTATCCCCTGAGCCACATAAATCTTATTTGTAAAGAGGGAGGTAGGAACAAAATTAAAGAAAAATACAAGAGTACAATAGGAAAGTAAATACACAATTCACAACCATGACTGTAAATGTGAATGAGATGCACTCACCCATAAAATGGAAAATGATAAGAGAAACCATTAAAATGCATAGTACAACACTATGTTATTTCCAAGAAACACACTTAAAACATAAAGATTCACACAGATTTAAAAGGAGTTGCTAGAGAAGAATCTATTATGCCTCATCTAAGTAAAAAAAAAACACATGGATGGCAAATAATTTTAGATAAGGCTATCTGAAGTAAATATATACATGATAAAAAGAAATATGCAGGGAAAATGTATTATCTATACACAGAAAATGAATCAGTTTCAACACATATACACATCTAATAGCACAGAATTTAAATACTTAAATGAAAATTTTATTGAGGTAAATTAGAGGTAGAAATAAACAGGAAAACTATATTAATGGGGGAACCTAAAAGTACTCCTTTCAGACTTTCACAAATCTAAATGAAAGATAAAAGAGAGTTAAGGACATGAATAGAACTTTAGAAAAATTATATATGAATGAACTCCAATGATTGCTGAATAGAAACCGAGAGGACTTTATATATATATATAGTATAAGCTGTAAATGGCACTTTTACAAAAGACTGACAATGTTTTAGTGCATAAAAACTTTACCAAATACATAGAAATATGTAGAAAAACAGAAACACTAACACACATATCATTTACTAATTGTATTGCAATAAAAACCATGTTAAATAAAAGGCATTTAAAGCAATTAGAAACTAAATAATATAATTCTAAAGAACTAGAGTTATGGGGTTACTAGGTGGCACAGTGAATAGAGCATTGGCCCTGGAGTCAGGAGGACCTGAGTTCAAATCTACCCTCAGATACTTAACACTTATTAGCCATGTGACCTTTGGCAAGTCACTTAACCCCAATTGCCCTGTCTTCCTCCTGTGCAAAAAAGAAAAGAACTAGAGTTTCAAAGACCAAATTAATGATAATAACAATAATAATGATATAATTTGTCTATTACCTACTATATACCCTTTACTGCCTTATTACTTTACAAATATTGTCACACATAAGTGCCAAAATATTTATTAAGTACCTATTATGTGCTGGACACTGTGCTAAGCACTAGGGATACAATGAAAAGCAAAAATAGTCTCTGTCCTCAAGGAGTTCAGGGAGACAATATACAAATAGCTGTGTATAAACAAAATTTATAAAGGATAAATTGGAGATAAACAATGGAGGGAAAAAACTAGCCTTCTGGAGCATCAGGAAAGGTTTCTCAAAGAAGATGGAATGTTAGCTCATACTTGAAGAGAACCAGGGAACAGGGAACCCAAAAAGACAGAGATGAGAGAGGGGGAAAAAGAGGGGAAGAGAGCGGGAGAGGAAGAGGGAGAGGAGAGAGAGAGAGAGAAACAGAGACAGAGACAGAGACAGAGACAGAGACAGAGAGACAGAGAGAGAGAGACAGAGAGAGACAGAGAGAAAGAGACAGAGACAGAGAGACAGAGAGACAGAGACAGAGAGAGACAGAGAGAGAGAAAGAAACCTATGTATATGTATTAAGGACAACTATTAACAATGCCTGATCACAAATTCCTTCAACAACAAAAATCAAGAAATATGTATTAAGCAACTACTATGTGTAAGTTCTGATGATAGAGAAATGAAATAAGACACAGCTCTTCAGGAATTCACAATTTAATAGAAAGGATGACAATTCACACTAACAACTATAACAATTTATACTATGGTAAGGACAAAGAAAAGAGCACATGAAGGAAATGTGTTTTACACTTAATTTGTAGTTCAGTTCTATCATAGTGCAAGGTACTTGATAAATACTCTCTGATTTAATTGTCATAGGAAGAAAATCTACTGGGTGGCAATTAGAGGGAAAAGATTATTCATTAATGAATTGAATAATTCATTCAAATTATTCAAATCTTTTGTTGGATAAACCAACGATGGCTAATTTTGGCTTCAATAGCCACATATTCCTGAAAGTTAAGATTCTCATGATTATATTTTGGTGCTAATATGTACAGATAATTATTAGAGTAGATCAGTCAATTAGCATTTAATAATGTTTGCTATGTGCCTGGAGCTGTGCTAAGCACAGGGAATACAAAGAAAGGCAAAGAGCATTTAGAAGCCCACAATCCTAATAGCAGAGTACAAAAAATAAACAAGTATGTATGACCAAGATTTACACCGGCTAAATTGGGGGAAGTCTCAGAGGGAAGGCACTAGCATTAAGGAGAGTTGGGAAAACTTCTTGCAAAGGGTAGGGCATTAGCTGAAGAAGACAGATGAAGGAGTGCATTCTGGGTGTAAAGGACAGCCAGGGAAAATAGTTGGGAGATTGGAGTGTTTTGTGTGACAAATACCAAGGGGGCTATCACTAGATCAGAGAGATTTATTCAGTTCTTACTATGTGTCAGACACTGTGCTAGATACAGAGAATTCAAAGACCAAAAACAAAACCGTTTCTATTTTTAAAGCTCACATACCATCTTGAGGAGATATAAAAAGATGTGTATACATCTCTTCAAATATAAGCAATCATTCAATCAAGAATCATTTTAATTGCACAGACATTATGCTGAACAACAGGGTTAAAGCAAAAACAGCATCTGCCTTAAAGAAATTTGCATTCCAAAAGGGGAGACAACATGCATATAAAGAGGTACGTGCAATATATATACAAAGGAAATGGTTGTAGCAGAGAAGGCACCCCATGGGGATGTGAATGGGAATTATTTATCCTGGGTAACCTAACTCTACTGCTCTTACTTGGTTCTTTACTAAAGGTCTAGCATTTTCTTGAGACCAGAAACTTCTCTCAAGGTTATATTTGATATCTATCAACCTATCCCTATATCTACTACTATACTTTCAATGTTAGTGCAATTATTTGTCAGAGAGGAAAAAAAACAATTTTTTTCTTTTGTTCTTGAGGATATATAGCAACCTATCAAAATCAAGTTAATCGTTACACTAAATGCTATTGTCCTTATGAATTTCTTTTATGGGAAACACAGAGAAGACTCATCGGAAAGGTTACTCTTCCATGATATACCCAAATAGCTTATTATCATGCTGTTTGCCTCATAAATTTCTTCTGAAGCTGAAGAGAAAAATAGGGTCAACTCAATCACAACTTCCTTTTTATTTTCTGTGGAATTCAAATTCTGCCATATTTTAGCAAGAAAGAAGAGATAAATGAATGGAAAGAAGAGCTAAATGGTGATTTAAAGCTCTGAATAACAATGTCATGGAAGATGAAAAAACATGTGTGTACAAGCTCCCATACACAACCATCCATATTCATAGATACCCAACACAAACATAAAGTCAACTGTAATCTTTTTTGCCCTTCAAATGAACTCCAGAGCATGTACGTAGGCCATTGTTTCCACACTCTTTTTCCATGAGGAGTCTTAAATGTAGTTTTATAGTCATTTCTGCCTCAAATCGTCCTGTGTATGTTTTGACAATATTCACTCAAATTTTTAACAGCCCTAGAGAAATAAATGAGGCAGGATTAAAGATAGTGCTACAGACCACAGTGGCACTGGGATACCAGCATGGTACAGTGGGAAGAGCTTTGGATTTGGAGGTGGAGGTCTCCCAGGTTCACATCCCACTTCTGCCACTTGATGCCTGTATGGTCCTGGGCAAATCAATGTCACTGTGCCTCATTTTCCTCAGCTATCCAGTTAGGGGATGGTCTCTAAGGTCTATTCCAGCTTTAACTCTATGATATTGTACGAACGCATTTTGTCCCTGAGTTTAAGCCCCTCTGCTGACATTGGGCAGTATGATAAACTTTATTAAACCCAGCAGTAAGGGCCATTTATAAGAAACTTCTCCAAGTGTGTGCTTGCTACAATAGTATACAAAAATCCTTCAACATGTATTGACCTGGATTTCCATTTTACCACCTTACCTCCCACAGCCAAGTATGTCTACTGTGGGAAGGGTTGCATTTGGAACTATTTAACAAGGGAATTGGTGATAGATCTCCATCTACTGGAAATGCTAGGTTTAACAAGTTCTAAATGTTAACCTTTTGTTTCCCTTTTAATCTTAATACTTTATCATTGACTCTCATTCACAATGTGCCTTATTCTTCAAGAAATACAGAGGTGACTTTATACAGCATTAGAATTTTGCATAAGGTCTTGTGCACAGAAGAAAGGGCATTTTGGAATGTACAATGAATTACAAATAGCTATCTAAATTGAAGTTTATTACATTCTTTGGCTAATTTATCCTCATAGGACTAAAATAATAATAATAATTATTATTAATTGTATTCGTATATTAATTATGTGAATGAGGAAAAGATCTATAATCTTTTGGCATGAGAATTCTTTCCATTGAAGGAAGACACAAAGATAAGTTTGTAACTTGGGAGATAACTTAGAGAATTTAAGTGATTTCTTCCTAATCACATAAGTAGTAAGTGTAATTATTGAGATTTGAACACAAATCTTCCTGACTCCAAGGTAAGACTATGCTATGCTGCCTTTATTAATTTCAGTAAAATCCTCCTCTCCCTTTTAGAGGTTAAACTAGGTTCCATAACACTAAATATCAAGAAATGAGCAAGGGCAATGAAAACAAAAAGTGAGAGAATGAAGGAATAAAAAAGAAAAACGAAAACCACCCAGAAATAACTGCAAAGACCACATGATTTGGTCTAATTGCAAATGATTACAGATTGATTCATAACTTGGATAGATGTCCACATACATAAGAAGTTAAAATGGACAGGGTATGTGTTCAGATGATAAGGCTAACAAGCCAACAGTGATGTCAGACTAGTACTTGTCCATGGGAAAATCTGAGAGTTCATGGCAAAACTGGAACTAGCTATTTGGGTACCCCGGGCAGAGTAAGGGAATCATGTCCCCTTTCTTCTGAGGAAATTGTGTCTTGTATTTATCACTGGCTACCAATGGCTTCTAACTTTCATTGAAACACATGTGATTTAACTTAGCACAAAATAAATAAGTACATGTCACAGAGACTGGATTTTATGGCAGTAAAAAAGGAGATTTTTTTTTTAAAATGTCTCTGAGTCCTCACTATGTGACCTGCCCTTGGCTACTGTTTTACCTTGCCTACAGTAGTCCAAATTCTGATTACTGTAATAGGCAACTCTTGAAATCTAAAACAAAGTATGCACATTGGTGAAATAAACCAATAGCCAATTGATAACATTTTAAAAAAATTTTATCTGTAAAAACAGATAAATAAACAAGTTCTGAAGTTTCAGACTCAATTGTGAGTATATCACACCAAGATACTAGATTACAAAGAGATCAAGGGTAGCTGGAACTGGAATTCTCATCAACACTAGCACAAAATACCAGTTTAAGCATGTGTATGGATAAGATGCTGAGATGTCTACTACCTCAAATTCTCCATAAAGATATAGTACTGCCCTTCAGTAACATATAATCTAAAGTAACATCACATTGTAAATGGAGTAACTCAGTCAGAGAAATAACAGATCTCCCAAGTTTTCACAAATGATAAAGGGTAAATGATTTCTCCAAGTAAATAAAAGTATAGGTGACTGGTGTTTCTCAAATACTTTTATAAGCACCTGATAAGATAGAACACAGCTATACCTTTACTTTAATCAGGTTGTGTTTTTTTTTTAAGATAAAAGTTCCTTTTTGCTCTTTGGGGACAAAGGAAGCTAAAAAGACAGACCTACCAAGTTGCATTTCCACATTTCATCCAGAATCATAGAATCTTAGCAACAGAAGGGACCTCAGAAGTTCTCTTGTCAAATCAGCACTTTTAAAAAATAGCCCTTTGTCAACATGCTGAAGTAGCCCCAGATGCTCTGCTTGAAGGGGAAATCAAGTAGTTACTGAGGCATCCTGTTCCAGAATGGGACAATCACAGCTCTGAATGTTGGGAAGTTTTTCCTTTTATCTAGTTTAAATCTTCTATTTTACACCTTCTACTTATTGATTCTAGTTTTGCCCTCTGGAGCCTAATCAAGCAAATCTAATCCCTATTCTTTCTGATAGACATTGATATACATGAAAAAAACCATCAAATGTGCCTTCTTCCCTCCTCTCTGACTTTTCTTTCTCCTGGGTAAACATTCCCATTTCCTTCAACCAGTCCTCAAATAATATGGACTCAAGGTTGTTAATCATCTTGATTGTTCTCTACTGGCTGCTTCATAGCTGATCAATTTCCTTCCCAATGTCGTTTAACCAGGACAGGCTAGAGCAAGATCATTACCTCCCTAGTTCTCAAACTCTCTGTCTCTTAAATGACCTAATATCACACCGATTTTTTGTTTGTGAAAACAGATACATTTTGGCAGGTGGACTTCCATGCTTGTCTACCTATTTTGTTCTGTTGTTCATTTAGTCAAGTCCATCTTTTTATGACCCATAAACTATGCTGTCCGTGGGTTTTCTTGGCAAAGATCCTGGAGTGGTTTGCTATTTCTTTCTCCACTTGATTAAGACAGAGGTGAAGGGACTTGCCCAGTTACAAACAGTTAGTCTGTCTGAGGGCAGATTTGAACTTAGGTCTTCCTGTCTTCAGAACCAGTATTAAATACACTACGCCATTTAACTGACCTTACCACTACTCTCCATTAAATGCAATATTAAGACCATCTATTGCAATAGATATATAACTAGTTTATCATATCAGTTTACCATTGTTCACTGCCTTCAGAATACAGAGTCCCAAATCTAGGGCAAGGAACTGTTTCACACTGTAATTCATGGTAAGGGACATATAATGACAAAACTAATAATAGTTCATCTTTAGAGAGAACTTTAAAGCTCACAAAGTGTTTTCTAAAAGACATTGAGGCTCAGAGATATTAAATGACTTGCCCATGGATCATATGACTAGTGAGTTTCAGAATTGGGATTTGAATCCAGATATCTCTTGAGACTTTTAATATACTCCCATGTGGGATTCCTGAACTGCTTTTCTTTGTGGTCTTAGAGATTTTATTTCATAGTATTCTCTAATTAACTATAAAAGTAGTTAATTATATCCATCACAGAATACCCTGTCTACAAAAGAATTTAGGTAGATGGCAAAGGAAGATAGAGTACTGTAATGGCAAGCATAGAAATAGTTCACACCTTGTTTTAGCTATTAAATTAAGACCTTGTTTTAGTTCAAGTTTATTTTGAGCCTTGTATCAAGTCTGTTAAGAAACAGAATGTGTGAACCCCACAACTTGTAAACCCTAGAACTCATGAACTCCTGCAACAGGAAAGGGAGGAGCTAATGACCATATATAAGGAAAGCCCCAGGCTGGAGACAGATGAACTGAGAAGACTCTCCTGGTGGCAGAGTCAAGAAGGAAAAAACTTGTGGTATCTTGGCACTCTGGTTGTCTGCTTTGTCTGTGTTGATGTTTGTTTGTGATACTTTATACAGAAGCCCTGTGACCTTACTGGAAGCCCTGAAAGAGGATTTTCTGGTTATATGTTTACAGAAGTCCTGGAGGAGGGTATTGGAGGTCCTGGGACTTTACTGATGATTTGTGCTGACTTCTTGGACCTTGTTTGTGGGTCTGTGTTGATTTAAATGTTGATGATTTGTGTGGAGTTCTCAGACCTTGTTGGTGGGTCTGGGTTTATTTCACAGGCAGATAGTGAATTGATGATGGTGCAGGCAATGTGCATGAATATTACTGTGGCTCCATTAAGCTAAGTCTTCCCAGAAACAGGAACGGTGAAGGACTTGAGGTGGACTGGACACTGTGAGCTTTAATATGGAATGGGAACAGGATGAAGAACTGGACAAGGAGCTGAACAAGAGACTGGGAGCTGCCTGCCTTTGAACCCAGGGGACAGTTGGAGCTGGGGTCATGGAAGAAGAACCATGAAAGCTGAGAGCCAGCCTTGAGTTAAGCTGAAAGAAGACTTTACTTGGATACTGTGTACTGACTGAAAAGATTATGATTTACTGTGACGTAGGGATGGAGAACTTTTACTTTTGTACTTTGTGATTGAATTAAGGATTTTGTGATTGACTGAATTAATGTATTTTGTTTAAAACTATGTGATCTCTGGTAAAAAAAACTATGTGGCCATTTTAGTGAAAAGTTATTGAGTTGTGATATGGTGAACGCTGTGTTTTGATTTTCTGTGCTATGTTGTAACATTGCAAATGCTGTACCTTGATTTTCTATGAATGTTTTGCTCTGGTTTGTTACTGAATACATAGGAAACTTACTATTCTATGTAATTAGAACCTTGAATGCTGTTCATAGCAGCCATCCTCTGGAAAGTTGCATGTGTGTGGCTTTACAAGTGCCAAATTAGAAAGAGGCAGAATTGGTCAAACCAGACCAACTAGAATTGTTAAAACTATTTTCCAGACCTCCAAAATGGATGAAGATGAAAAACGCCTTACCTTTTCAGCAAACAGAAGCCTTACTATGTGGTAAAAACCATTAAATATGAAAATGTTTGATATTTTCACCAACAATTCATATTTAAAAGAATTCATGTTAGATTTTTTTTTCTTTTGAAGGATTTGTGACCTGTAACTTCTACCTCACAATTTCTAAGGACTTTGCCTTACACAACCAATCACAACGAGATGATTAAAAAATCAGACTAGGCTAAATTGTGTCTAAAATAAATGACAAAATAATTAACATTCTAGTGAGCATGGTAAATGATTGCTTCATTTTAAGAGAATATGTTAGTTTTAGCAAGTTATGTTTAATTTTTCCAAATCAATTAACTTTTTAAAAACTCAAGATCTAAGCATATTCTTTTTCTTTTCTTTTCTTTTTAATTTTAATTTATTTTCTTGGTTACATCATTCATTTCCACAAGGTTTTGAGTTACAAATTTTTTCCCCTTTTTGCCCCTACTCCCCAGCCCAGAACATTGATCCCACTGTATGGCCCCTCCCACAATCTGTTCCCTTTTAT
>JAQQSW010007552.1:0-13676 GCA_028646575.1 Pseudocheirus occidentalis | reverse complement strand
GTTTTGGGACTCAGTGTTATGGTTTCTGAATAAAGACCTTGGTTCTGCCTTCCATGTGGAGAGTTTGCTATATTTTGTGATCCAAAACTACACCAACATATTCATAACCATCATGGGTGTTGTGAATATCTCATTATTGATATACCAACATGGGACCACCCTTTCTAGAGAGATAAATAAATGGCTAGATAGATGGATGGATGAGTGGATGGTTGGATGGATAGATAGATAGACAGAAAGATGGAGAGAGGAAAGGAAGGGCAGAGACTGATATACAGAGATTTTATATTTACTCTGTGCCATGTGCAATGTTAAGCACTGGGAATATAAATGAAAGCAAAGGGAAGGTCTCCTATGCTAAAGGAGCTTGCATTCCAGTGTTGGGAAAACAACATATAAAAACACTATTAAGCCAACACAATGCCATGTATCACTGGTACTTGCACTTAATTCTTGCAGGTGGTCAAATGGACGAGCTAAAGATGCATGACAGGTCTATGTAAGGTACAATATATATCCAAGAAGGAGTATAAAAGAGATAAAATTTCATGCATGGTCAGGTACATGCTGAGCCAATCATATAGGAGTAAGTCATAAAAGGGAGATTAGCTAATCATATAGAGAGTAGATACAAAGGATATTTTGTCCTTTGTTCTCAAAGAGGACCAATGACACGATGAGGGTGATATCTTGACTCATGAGTGAAGTGGATTTAAGTGAGGCAGAGCTCATGAGCCTTACAAGCTTTGCCTCTCTCTCTCTTCCAGAGTCATCAAATTCCAGTGGCGAGACAAAAGTCAAGGCAACTAAAAAAAAAAATTTAAAAAAGTTTACTCTATATTAGTGAATAGAGCACCAGCCCTGGAGTCGGGAGGACCTGAGTTCAAATGTGGCCTCAGACACTTAACACACACACACAAAACTAGCCATGTGACCTTGGGCAAGTCGCTTAACCCCAACTGCCCTCCAAAAAAAAAATAAAAAATAATAAAAATAAGGGGGCAGCTAGGTGGTGCAGTGAATAGAGCACCGGCCCTGGAGTCAGGAGGACCTGAGTTCAAATCCGGCCTCAGACACTTAACACAAAAACTAGCCGTGTGACCTTGGGCAACTCACTTAACCCCCAACTGCCCTCCAAAAAAAAAAAGCAAAAAAAAAAAAGTCAAGGCAACTGCCAATGGCCTGGGATGCCGTGGGTGACAAGCCAGTCATGTAGTGAATAACAAAAGAGGAACGTATTGGATGTGGCACACTTAGCCATGAAATGCATATTTTATAAACAGAGTTAGATGCCAAAATACTTTGTATATGGCTTAGAATTACACAGACAAGAATCACATACAGGGCATGGATATTCATTCATGGATGGCTTGTGATCTCTACCAACAGAGAAATAAAATGATTAAAATTGTGTGTTCAGTAAAGATTTAAAGTGTCTGTATCTTACCTCACCTCCAGACTATAAGTTCAGTGATGGCATGGAATATATGATCTAAACTATCTCCCTTGTGTCCAGCAAAGTGTTCTGTGTATGGTGTATCATTAAATGTTCAGTAAATGAATTAATCTGAGTTCTGTGATGGGTTCTGGAGTAAGGAGACACAAATATAAATATGGCATGACCTCTGTCCTCCTGGAGCTTGTGATGTAGAAGAAAGTAGTGGAAAAAAATGATTTCATGATGGAGGAAAGGGAGGTAAGATACTGCATTAGAATAAAGAGTCCTGGTTTGGAGGCATAACTTTGCTATGTATTGATCATATAACCTTGGGAAAATCTCTGCAGCTTCTTTAATCTTCATTTTCCTCCACTGTACAACAAAGGAGTACAAGTCTTATCATGGTCATGTTAGAGATGAGGAGACTGAGTCACTTAACCCATCTGTTTCAGCTTCCTCAACTGTAAAATGGGTATAAGCATAGCATCTACATCCCAGAGATGTGAAAATTAAACAGGATAGTTTGCAAAGCACTTAGCACAGTGTTTCCTTACCCTTTTCTGCTTCCCCTGAGGCTTTCAGAAGCTAAATAATTAGCCCATGGACACAGACAGTAGATACCTGAGGTGGCCTTTGAACTCAGGTGTTTTATTTCTCACCCCAACACTCTGGAGGGATGAGACAATATATAATGATACCAGAGAAAAGAAGTTGCAATGATTGCAGAAAAACTATTGGGAACCAAGTAGCGTCACTCAGTTTAAATTCATTGAAATGGCAGTTTCAGGACCACAAAAATATGATCAAAAACCTTATTCTGAACTCCTGCAATATTATGTGCTCACAAATATTAAGTGACAGGCAGTAGCAGGCATTTATATCTGTGTTGAGAAGATTTGTCACAATCCTAGATGGCTTACTGTTGGAAAGCTGGTGGGAAGATTTTCTGGACTCCCCCCACCTCTGTTTTTTGGCCATTCTCTCTCTGAACAACTGCCTCTGCCTTTCTGTAAAGCAGATTAGGGATCAGCTTCAGAGTTGTGTGGGTAACAAGCTTTGTTAGATTTGAACTCATTTCACCACAGGGAAAAAACCACTGACTCCAGCAAGAGATCTGTATTCAAATCTTGCCTCTTAGATACTTTCTTTATGTGTGATCTTGGGAATATCACTTAACGTCTCTGGGCTCATGTAAAATGAAGGGGTTGGACTGGAAGGTCTCTGAAATCATGTCTAGTTCTAAATCTATGGTGCTATCCTGTGATCTCAGAATCCTTTGAACTATGTTTATTTTAAATACTTAATACATTTTTTCTGATTTCTGATTTCTGATTTTTTATGGTTTATCTTCCCTCCTGTTAGTCAAATATGGTAGAAGCTAATCATTTCATTTTCAACAGATCCATGCTTCCTTTCTCTCTTAAGCTTTTGCATAACTCTAGACTACAAATGCAAAAATTTGCCTCCTTGTGTAAAGCCAAGCAACAGTAGATTCCCAAAAGAATGCTACTATGAATAGCTTTTAAGATTTGGATTACACAGTAGTAGTGGACACTCTGTTTATTCCATTACAAATCAAGATTCAGTAAAATGTTCACAGTATCAACAATTCACAATATTATATACAATATTTAGAACAAGAAACAAAAGAAGAATCACCTGGTTTCCCTAAGGGGGAAACCAGCTTAACACTTAAAGATTCAATCAATCAAGTTACAAAAGAATCACCTAGTTTCCATAAGAGGGAAACCAGCTTAACACTTAAAGATTCAATCAATCAATTAACAATATACTGATCTTCCACTCATGGGGCAACCATTAACTTTAGTCTCCAATACAATCCTTAGAAACCACACAAACTTTCCACCCCTTGATTTCCAACAAAACTCAGTTTAGTCCAAGGGGAGGCCTTTTCTTCATTTTTGACTCTGGGTGGTCTCTCTGATTCCCTGGATCATCTTCCCTGGTCCCAGCTCCCTCCTGAATCTGCCAAACAATCACCTAGGTTCAGGAGCAGACAGCTTACAGGTTCTCATCCAGTCCTCAAAGGAAAACAGCTCCTAGATCCTTGTCCATTCCTCAGGGCAATCTCTGGCACACACTGAAGTTCAGAGGGTTCAGCACACCTCAAACCCTTCACCACTTCTCTTGCCTGGAACTCGAGGATCAGCCAGGCCACAAACAAAGTCCCATCCTGTTCATGTTTTCAGTCAGCTTCCAGATACTGGGAGAAGAACACTCTCTCTCTCATCCTCTCTTTCTCAGCTGACCTCAGTCTCCATGAAGCTTCCTTCACTGAGGAGCCAATTCCAAATTCTCTGCTCTCTCTCTAAAATTCTTTATATACAGCACTGGCCTCCTGTCTCAGCCAATAGCCTTCTTCCAAGTCAAGAGGGGAGTTCACACCTTTTCAACCATGGACAGAGTTCATACCTTCCATACTTAGCCCTAAGTTACTAGGTGCTACTTAGCCCTAGGCTACTAAGTGCTAAGTATTTGATAAACTGATTACTATTGTACCTTGTTCAGTTAAAGTTTGAAGTCTATGCTATCTGAGGTCCTTTCCTACTCAGATTTTGTGAAATGGTTTGAGAAAAATACCATTATTCCATATTTGAAGATGCTATAATATCTGTAGTCTAGAGTTATAGCAAAAGCTACCAAAGGGAAAGGAACAACAAGGCTAGACCATGGATCTGGTGAAAACTAAAAGAACTTGACTAACAAGGGGGAAAGCAGACCATAAGAAATCAGAAATCAGAAAAAAATGGCTAAGCACTTAAGACAAATATAGTTCAAAGTATAGGGATAGCATCATGTGGTCAGTCATCCAACCATTGCTTAAAGATTTCCAGTTATGTAGAACCCTCTACCTCCTCCTAAGGCAACTCAATGCATTTAGAGTAGGTAAAAGCTTTTCTTTACACCAAGACAAAATCCATCTCTTGTCTACCTGTATTCATTCATGCTATTTTTGCTTTCTTAGATCATGCAAAACTGGTTTACCATTTTGGGTACTGTTTCTTCCTCTCTTCTTTCTGTCTTTATGGTTTACAAATTCCTGAGCACTTATATTGCTATTATTTCTATGTCATATAGTACCTACTGCTCCATAGGGTATTAGACTTGGTAATTTTAACTGGATACTTTTCTCTCTCTTTCTCCTGTTTAGTTTAAATCCTTTGTAATCAGAAGAGCAATCTGGAGAAATGCATTCTTTCCAGTTTTCATTAGATATATTCCATCCTTGGCCAACAACTAAACAAAGCCATGGTCAAGAAAGCAAAATCTCCTTTGTTGAGTTGTATTTCAGTTAGGTTTTACTCTTCATAATCACACTTGGGTTTTTCTTGGCAAAGACCCTGGAATAGTTTGACATTTCTTTCTCCAGTTCATTTTGCAGATGAGGAAACTGAGGCAAACAGGACCAAGTGATTTACCCAGGGTCACATAGCTAGTAAGTGTGTGAGGCTGGTTTTGAACTCAGATCATCCTGCCTCTAGACTTGGCTCTCTATTTGCTAACTTCCCCCCAAATCTCTTTATCATTCACAATCTCTTAGTCAGATATTCATTTCCCAAATCTGTCTCATGTTTTTTCCAACTTCCTCTCCCATTCTCTTCAGTTCTCCCAAACTCTGCTGCCTTTACTCAGAACAGACAACTCTGCTCTCCTCCAACTGTAATTGGAACTCAAAGTCCAAGTAATCCTTATGCTTTCTAGAAAAATATCCTGGCATGGGCACAAAATGCAATCTAAATAATATAAGTAAGGAGAAACATGTCTCTCATTTTACAGCTGTAATTTCTGTGCATTGAAATCATGTGCTTGGAAATTTAGATCCCTGAAAATAACAACAAATCCATTTTGCTATCTTTCTGAAAAAGTGTATTTTCATATCTTAATAGGAATGTATCAGTGATAGCAGCCATAAAAGATAGGAAGCTGTTAGATCTAAGCTGTAAGGAATGCCAGGACAGGAGAGAGCTTGGAATACCACTGTTTCTACATCCAATGTTCTTTTACCTACAGCTGAAGGCTGTCAATGCAGTTGGGTGTGAAATGATGGGACCAATGATATTCAGTAAAGAGTCTTGCTGTGTTCACATGAGGAAATGGAATTTTAAAATGAGTTTTATGAGAGATAGTGTGAACATATTTACTTTGGCTTTAAAAAAAGGAGAGAAAAGGTAGACAAAGATTTAATTCCACAGGCAAGGCCTTGGTCTAATTAGTTTTTCACAATATCATGTGAATAATAATAAAGTAATAAGAAAGAATAAAGTTTGATGGTAGAAAACTATGGTAAAACATTTCTTTTATTCTGGTTTTATTGAATTCAGCAAACATTTATTAAGAGTAGAGTTTATATGGAACATGACACCAAAACCTTAAATAGATGAGAAAATAAATAAGATGTGGTCCCATGGACTTTATTATCAGCTTCTTAAATTTAATAGTTCTTTAGAATCTCACAATCATATTCATTTCTTATGCATTCAACCCAGATCAGTGATGCTTTTCTACCTCCAAATGTCTTATGCATTAATCAATCCCAGATGCTTTCCATCTAATTTTGCTGTCAAACACAACATTTCATAGTGAGCTGGTCTGTGATTGTATCACTAATTGTTTGAGACCAAGGACAAAGGTACAGCTAGTTGGCTACAGTGGACAGATTGCTGGGTCTGGAGTCAGAAGGACCTGACTTCAAATCTGACCTCAGGCACTGATCAGCTCACTTAACCCATTTGCCTCAGTTTCTTGACCTGTAAAATGGGCTGGAGAAGGAGATTGCAAACCACTTTGCCAAGAGAACCCCAAATGGGGTCACAAAGAGTCAGGACTGAAATGACTGAATAGTAACAACAGGTTTTAGCATGAAAAAAGCAGCATGACATAGTACATAGAAAGCTAGCCTTAGAGTAGTGAAGATATGGGCTTGAGTCCTGCTTCTAAAACGTAATGGTCATTTGATCTTGGACAAGTTATTTAGTGCCTCAGTGCTCTGGGTACCTTAGTAAGACTTTGCAGGGAATGTACCAACCTGAATTGGTAGAGAGAGTTTTCTCATTCCAGATGTTCCTCATATTACTGCAATTACATATCTAGCCACTAAGGCTTTAATCAGTATCTTGCATCTGCAAATGGAAGATTTGTGGAAGAAGTATGGTACAGCAGAGAGAATATTAAATTGGGAGTATTGGGTCCAGAGTTCAAATCCCAGATCTACCACTTACTGTCTGTGTGATATTGGGCAAATCACTTAACTCATGCTGGCCTTAGTTACCTAATATATAAAATGAAGGAACTAGATAATCTCTAAGAACCCTTCTGACTCTAAATTCATAATTCTATGATCATATTTATGCAGAATTATAAGACAGGAAAGAGATTTAGTAATAACTCTGTGGGCCATCCATTATAGAATGTTCACAACATAATGAGAATAGCTAAGCTTTTAAAGCACTTTCTGGTTGTGAAGCAATTCAACACACTGTTTTTTGGTTTCAGTCATGTCTGACTCTTCTTAACCCCATCTGGGGTTTTCTTGACAAAGATACAGGAGTGATTTGCCATTTCCTTCTCCAGTTCATTTTACAGATGAGGAAACTGAGGCAAATAGGGTTAAGTGACTTGCCCAGGGTCACACACAAGGTCATACTTGCCTGGAAAGTATCTGAGGCCAGATTTGAGCTCATGAAGATGAGTTCTCTTGATTCCAAAACCAATATTCTATCCACTGTGTCACTTGGCTGCCCTAACTTAACATATATAAACTTATTTAATCTTCCATTCTTCCTTCACAGAACTACCAACACAATCTCCCTGAAGCACAAATATGACTGTCCTCTTTTAGAGGTGGTTAAGTGTTGTAGCTGATAGAATGTTAGACTTGCAGATGGGAAGACCTGAATTTGGATCCCAGCCCTAATGTTTTAAAGCTGTGTGACTCTGGGCAAATCACTTCATGGCTCTCTGTCTCAGTTTCCTAATATGATAAATGGGATAATAATGCCTTCCTCTCTGTCTTTGTAAGGATCAAATGAGATGATATATATTTTGCTCTGCCAACTTCAAAGTTCTATAAAAATCTTAGCCATCATGCTCAAGAGTCTTCAATGATTCCCAAATTACCCCTAGGATGAACATAAACTACTCAACATGACATCTTAAGCCTCTTCTGAACTGGCTTTTGCCTACCTCTCCAAGTCTACCTCAGAATAGTTCCTTTTACATAGAGAAGCAGAAGGACATGGGACTGAGATGTCAAACACTTGACATGCCCCAATTCTAGTTGGAGCCAGATAATAAAGTAATGGGAAAATATTTGACAAAATAAGTAAAAATACAAGAGAACATAGATAATAATAGCATGATTTTCCAAGTCATTATGCTGTCTGCAGGGATCCTTATGTGTGATTTAGTGGTTCCTATTTCTATTTGAGTTTAACAAGACTGCTGTAGTAGAAAGAGAGGTGGCCTCTGAGTCAGGACAATGAGTGTTCAAGTCCTATCTCTTAAATGAGAATGGATCCTTAACCACACCACAACACAAACTGCAAAACAGATATTTACCACAATACAGAAATATTGTTATTCCCATTTTATGTCTGAGTAAGCTGAGACTTGGATAAATGGAATGAATTGCCTAAATCACTAAGTAGAAAAGTCATAGGTTACAGAACCAGACCTCAAACCCAGGATTTCTTTCACCTAATTAGCACTCTAGCCATATCCTTGCACATCTCCTTGATTTCAAACTGTTAAATTCTAACACGTCCTGAATCCTGTACCAATCCTAATCAAGACTCAAGGATATATGGGGTTTTTACTGCTTTCCTGGAGAAGCTGTTTCAGAATCACATAAATCTTTTAGGCAAAATTTTCCAATATCCAACTTAGATTTTCTCTGACTGAATTTCTTCCCATCACAGTTAACGTTCTTGTAATGAAAGTTATCTACTTCCACCAGGCTAAATAAATCTTCTCTCTCCCTGGGGTTAATGCCCTTCAAATATTTATAGACTAACCTCACGGTCTCATCAATTTCATTTTTTAAAGTCAAGCTGAACTTATTTTGTTCTTTTAATCTTTGCTCAGAAGTCAAAGGATATATGGATGTAGCATAATGTAGATACTATGGTCTAAATTTTTATTTTAGTACACTTACCAAGAGACAAATATATGGGAGAACATCTTTGTCCTGATAGTTGAGGATTAAATGGTACAGTTCCCATTACCAATCATCAGATGCTTAAATATATGCCCTGCACTGAGGATTTATCACAGAAAATGAATGAGGATGTTTTCAAGAGGCATGACTTGATAAATTGGTGCCAAAGATAATAGTCTTTGAAAATGCAGCTAATTCTTGGTGCCAATACCACCCGCACACCTTACCGTTGTAGTTACGCAGCTCAAGAGGTATTTTTTTATACATTATATCCTTTAAGGCTTACAAGAGCCCAGGAAGGTTCAAAGTTGGAATTTCACACATGAAGAAAATGAGAGTCTGAAAAATTAAGTAACTGACCTAAGCTCATATGGCTCCCAAATGACTGAGGAGATAGTGATGGGGATTTGAAATCAGGTCCCCTGATGCTAAAGGCTGATCTTCTTCTTAATATGTCACAGTTGTTTCCTCAACATCAACTGTGGACTTGAGGGATATTTCATAGTGGCTAGTGTAGATACGTCTATCTGGACTCCCCCACCCTCAATCTCCTACTAACATCTCTTTTATAACTTCTATTATGGATTTCAGATTTGGTAAATATACATTAATAAGTACAGCCACCCTGTTCTCAGACTAAAAGGACAAGGAAGGGAGAAAGGCTTTAGTGATGACTTTTCTTTCACACTGATTACTTTAGAATTAAATAGTCTATTTCTATCTCTATATCTAGCTATATGTATGCGTGGCCCAGTGAAAATAATCCTGTGTGCACACAGACCCTGTCCAAATGCATCAGAATAACACCATTCAACTCATTATGCCCACTGACTTCCCAAAGAACAAGATACAATTTAACTCAATACTATTTAACATTTTTATCCATGACTTGTTTAAAGTAAAATGTGGCATGCATATTGCATACAGAAATGAAATAAAGCTGAGTGGAATAGCTGATATATTGGTTAACAGAGTCAAGATCCAACATGGTTTGGAAAAGCTAGGACAATGAGTCAAATCCAGACAGAGGACTTTAAAAGAGATACTTGTCAAGCCCTATTATACTTGGCTTAAAATTTTTAAAAAGTTGCTAACGTTGAAGATGGGGGAAATGGTTACACAGTATTCCATGTTAAAAGGTAGAAAAGTAAAGCTCTAGGAATACATGGTAGCCAAAAGATGTATTGTGATTTTAAGCTTAATGGATAAAGGTATGATATCCAAACTGAGTGGGAATAACAGCTCTGCTCTGCTCTGCTCTGCTCTGTCCAGGTAAGACCACATATGGATTATTATGTTCTCTTCCAGGCAGGGGTTTGCTGGAGCCAGCTCTAACCTGTCCTCTAGCCGATTGTTAATTTTTCACTGTGACCACTGACACCTGTAATTACCAACCTACAAATCAAGGCTTTATTAACTATTTTATTGATTTCTAGACTTAAGAAAATTATGGGGTGTTAATGTTAGGACCATTTTCCCCTCCAAAAGCTGGTTGTTAAACACTTACTCCTGGTTCTAGGTGCTACATTTTAGGAAATGTATTGACAAACTGTTGTACACCAACAGGATGGCATCTAGGATGGCTAAAAGGTTGGAGATCATTATATATAATGGTCAATTGAAAGAAGTAAAAATAAACCTAGAGAAGGGAAGACTTAGGGTAGTAGACAAGACAGCTATCTTTTAGTATCTGAAGTATGGTATATATTTAGTACGGTATTTGAAGAGCTGGCACACAGAAGAGGTATTAGATTTATTCTCTACAACAAGGAATAATGAAAAGCAGAGTGGTGTCATGGAAAGAAAGAGTTCTCCCACTGATGAGGTAAGAGGTGGTTTTCCAGACCAAAGTTAGCTAGTTATTAGTGATGCAAATGTATAATTAAATTCTCATGAAATCTCATGAGGCACATTTTTTTTCTGCTTTCAATGTATTCATCATGCAATACTGTTTATTATAGCTCTCTTCTCAGGACATGAGAAGTCAGTGGAATACAAGAAAATGGAGCCTCATGACTTCCATTTGTAAAATGGATTGCAAAAAAAGGGGCTCAATTTCTTATGGTCCTATTAGAGTATATTACTCTGTGAGGGCAGGGATCTGCACCTTATTTAAACTCAGTCTCTTTCAGTATTTATCTAAATCCTCTGCATTCAATAATCACTCAATAAATTTTAATGGAATTTTGGGAAGTAATTTTATTTGAAAACTTGATTGTTATCTTCTTGAAACTATTCCTTCATCCTAAGTAGGTAACTGGCTGGCTGGAACAGCAGGTGGAATAACATTTTTTGTAAATCTAATCACATTTCCCATTAACTTAACATGACCATTTTAGAGTTACTCTCTCTCCAATTCACATTAAGTTCACACTAAAAAAATAATAATTCATGTTTATATAGCACTTTGTGAACAGAAAGAGTTTTGTCAGAGCTCAATGATCCACACAGCAATTCTCAGAGCTAAATAGGCAAATATTAGTAGTTCCCATTTTACAGATGAACAAAATGAGGCTCCATTTCCTCACACTCTACTCACTCCTCGGGCCCTGACAATCTGGTTTTTGCCCTAAGAATTCCATTGGAACTGCTTTCTTCGAGTTCACCAATAATGCTTTTGTTGGTAAATCCAATGGCCTTTTCTCAGCACTCACTCATATTGATCTCTCTTTAAAATTTTGCACTGAAGATCACCTCCCATGGTCCTTTCTGAATATTCTTATCTCTTTAGATGTCTCTGACACTGTTTTCCTGTATGTCTGACTAGTTCTTCTCCATCTCCTTGAACAGGTCAAAGAATCCTGAAATTTTAGAGCTGGAAGGAATTTCAACAGTCACAGAAGTCTAACTGAGCCAGGTGGTGCAGTGGATACAACAATGGACTAGGAATCTGGGAAACTCATGATCATGATTTAATATCTGACATCAGACACTTGGTAACTGTGTGACCCTTGGCAAGTCACTTACCCCTATTTGCCTCAGTTTCCTTATCTATAAAATGAGCTGGAGAAGGATGTGGTAAACTTTTCTACTATTTCCAAGAAGAAAACCCCTAATGGGGTCACCATGAGTTGGATGTGAGTAATGTAACTGAATGGTAGCAGCAGAGTCTAGGTGACATCACAAAAGAATCTCACACTATAATGTAATCTGCAAGTGATCACCCAGCCTCTGACTGTAGATCTCCAAGGAAAAGAAACAGACTACCTCCTAAAGCAATACATTCCATTTATGGAAAACACAAATTGTCAGGAATCCCCAATATCAAGGACCAATTGCTTTCTTTGCAATTCTCATCCACTGTCTCCCCCTTCCACTCTCTGGGGCCAAATCCATCTTTCACATCAGAGCCCTTCAGATACCTGAAAACAGCATTTCTCATTTATGTTGTCTTTTTCTCCACCTTAGAGATTTCCATTCCGGTCAACAATTAATAGTAATAATAATAATAGCTAGCATTTATATAGAACTTCAAATTTACAAAGTTTTTTTTGTACAAATATTATTTAGTTTTATTTCTCACCATAGTCCTGCGAAGGGCTTCTATAAATGAGAAATTGAGGCAAGTGGAGAGTGACTTACCCAGGGTAAGTCAATAATTTAAATTAGTAATTATCTTGTATGAGTCAGGATTTGAATTCATATCTTCCTCATGGAGATCTCAGTGTGCTATCCATTGTGCAACCTTGCTCCCTACAATTTTAAGCTCATCATTATACAGCTTTCTCCTGTTTATTTATGTCATTTCCAAAGAGCATTGCCCAGAACCAAACTGGACTGACTGGGGCAGAGTACAGAGGAACCATTACCTCCTTCTTACTGAAGGTATGCCCTATGTCTCACTAACTCTTATGGCCACGATTTCATACCATTGACTTATATTGTGTTTGTAATCCATTGCAACTCCAGAGAAATTATTGCCTAAACAGGCCACTCCAATATTATACTTCTGAAGTTGATTTTGGACACAAATGTTAGATTCAGCTATGGGGCTTGCATTTTTAAGGTCTTCTTTTATTTTATTTTTATTTTTTGTTCCTAGGTCTGTCATTCAGTGGTTTGGCTCTTCCCACCCAATATGATGTCTTCCATGTGCAGCACAGTGAAAAGAACATTGAATTTGGAGGTAGGGAACCTGGGTTCAAATCTCTGCTTTGTTGTTAACTACATGATCTTGGAAAAGTCACCACATCATTCTGGGCCTCAATTCCTTATCTGCAAAATAAGGCTACTGGATGTAAAGCCAAGCACAAGCAGATTCCCAAAAGAATGCTACTGTGAACAGCTTTTAAGATTCGGATTACACAGTATTAGTGAACACTCTGTTTATTCCATTACAAATCAATATTCAGTGCAATATTCACAATATAATATTCTCAATATTAAGACTTATTACAGAAAGTCACAATATTTAGAACAAGGAACAAAAGAAGAATCACCTGGTTTCCCTAAGGGGGAAACCCTTCTCACTTAAAGATTCAATCAACAATTTACAATATACCAATCTTCCACTCATGGGGCTACTATTAACTTAATCTGTCACTCATCTAGCAGTCAGCCACTAAGCTAGATTTCCAATTACTAAATATCATTAGTCCCTAATACAGTCATTAGAAAACCACACAAACTTTCTACCCCTTGATTTCTAGCAAAACTCAGTTTAGTCCAAGGGGAGGCCTTCATTTTGACTCTGGGTGGTCTCTCTGATTCCCTGCATCCTCTTCCATGGTTCCACATCCCTCTTGAATCTGCCAAACAATCACCTGGATTCAGAAGCAGACAGTTGCCAGGTTCTTGTCCAGTCCTCAGAGGTAGACAGCTCCCAGGTCCTTGTCCAGTCCTCAGGGCAATCTCCACAGCACATACTGAAGTTCACAAGATTCAGTACATCTCAAACCCTTTACCACTTCTCTTGCCTGGAACTCAAGGATCAGCCAGGCCATGAATAAACCAAGTCTTATCCTGTTCATGTTTCAGTCAGCTTCCAGATACTTTTAGAAGATCTCTCTCTCTCTCTCTCTCTCTCTCTCTCTCTCTCTCTCTCTCTCTCTCTCTCTCTCT
>JAQQSW010007551.1:0-13676 GCA_028646575.1 Pseudocheirus occidentalis | reverse complement strand
AAGAAAGAAAGAAAGAAAGAAAGAAAGGAAGGAAGGAAGGAAGGAAGGAAGGAAGGAAGGAAGGAAGGAAGGAAGGAAGGAAGGAAGGAAGGAAGGAAGGAAAAGAAAGAAAGATACATGGCAATTTGAGGAGAGTATGAGCATTAGTAATTGGGGAAATCAAAGGAAAGTTCATAAAAGGCATGGTATATTAGTCAAGCCTGGAAAGCAAATAATGATTATGAGAGGTAGAGATGTGGAGGCATTATTCCTGGGCATGGGGGATGGCTGGCTAAAAGCGCAGTGGTGGAAGACAGAACCCTTAATATTCCAGCTTGCAGGAACATCATAGTGAGTAAAGGGCAGTAATTTGAAAGACAAAAGCTTGGTTAGAGCCAGATGGTGGAGAAAGAAAAGGGGATGAGGGAGAAAATGTTGTGGAGGTAGAATTAATAGTCTGGGGTCACCCTACATCTCCAGTCTTACTCTATGTTACTTCCATCTGTGTGTTATTTCCATTACACTAGCTTTATACATTTTCCCTCAGACAAAATGTGCATTTGCCTACTTTAATGCCTTTGAATTTGCTGTGCCATAAGCCAGGAATGTCCTCCTTCCTTTTCTGCACCCACTGAATTCCAACACCCTTTACAGACCATTCCAAAGGCCCCTTCTTTGAGGAAGCCTTCCTGTATTCCCTCAGTGGATTGTGACCTGACCTCTTTCCTTGCAGATCTCACCTAGGAGTCTGTTTACACCTCTCCAATGTTCTTGCTGTGTGAATCCTCAGCCTATCTTTTAAAAAGTCCTCCACCACCTGACTCCCGCCTGCCTTTAGAGTCTTGTTTCACATAACTACCTGTCTTTTACTCTCAGTGCAAGTCCAACAGTACACTCCAAACACAACCTTCAATCTACCACCTCCATGATTTTGAGCAAGCCTTTCCCCCTACCTGGTATGCACCCTCCTCACCTTTGAATCTTAGAATTCCTCATTCCCTTCCAAGTCTAACTCAGGTGCCACTTCCTACATGAAGTCTTCATCGATCTTCTCAGAGCCCCCCACTTGAAAACATTTTATACAGCTTCACAGAGATGCTATATTCACTTCTCTGGCTGTGTATGACCATAGATTCAGAGATTCAAGGGACTTCAGAGGCCATCCAGTCCAAACCTCCCATTTTACAGGTGAGTAGACTGAGGCAGGTACAGAATAGTAAAGTGACTTACCCCAGATCACACTGATAATGGGCGAGGGGAGGAAGGGTGAGATTCGAATCAACCATTATCTGATTCTAAATCCATTGCTCTTTCCATGGTACCCAGTCAAATGGAAGCTCCTTGAGGACAGAAATAGTTTTATGTTTGTCCTTGTATAGTACATTACTTAGCATAGAGCCTTGTACAAGTGCTAATAATATGTTGTCACTACCAAGGGATGGCCTGTTGGAGCAATCTGGCCCTGGTGCAGACAGCAAGGAGGTATGTTGTAGAGAGGACCCCAGAGAAAAGGCAGAGTTCTCAAACAAGGAACCATCTTCCCAGCAGGTCTCTGGTGAAGCATCAGTAATGAATTGTGGAGAAGGAGGCAAGTACAGCCTCTGGGCACCTGACTAAAAGAATTTGATACACAATGTGCCTTGGTCCCAGGGGGCACTGCTAAGGTTCTGACACAGGGAAAGAGCTTAAATTGCTGCACCAAAATTGAAATAGAGATGGTGGCAGCTCCCCACAAGAAGACACTATTCCTAGATCTATCCTCAAGTATTTCCACAGCGCCTTGATGGTCTTCTTAGGTGGGTGGAACAACCCTAAGACATTACATTAATACAATTCAAAAGTATTAATTCATTATTTCCCCCTCCACTCCCCCAACACCTGGCAGAATGCCTTGCCTAGTCAGTGCCTAATAAACGTTTGTTAATTGAATGATTGATGTATTCTATGAGTCATCTTTCCTCCAAGAATTCCACTTCCTGCTAGGAGTGAAATTCTTTGAACATCCATGTTCCCAACTCCACAAACCACTTCTGCCAAATCCTACCTTGGAACAAGCCTTGTCAAACCTTCAGAAGACTATGTTTACTCGAGCCTCATCCCTGGCTTCAGTCCTCGATAGACATTTGGAGGTGGTAAATCTGATGCGGGAAGGAAAGCCCTGAGCTATAGGTTATCTGTTTTGGTTCCAATGGCTTTTTCAGATACTTTTTACACCTGTTCTTACTTGGACTCAGAGGCCCAGGTTAGGGAAGTTCTATATATAGGGGAGTATGCCAAATAAGGGTGTATCTTGACACCCATTTCATCCATCACACCACACATGGACATGGCTTTAGTTCACAGGCCACCTACTCTCTTCACCCCCATTTTCTGTTTATAAAAAACGCCTTCAACAGAAAGAATGATAAATCTCTTCATTCTGGCACTTACTCTTACGAGGGTTTTGGATAGCTCATCATTTCACATTAAACCTGTGCCTTCATCCATAGGACCCCCTTTCTCCTATCTTCCTGTTCTAAGCACCTATCACAGGGCTAAATTCACAACAGACATTTGCTAAATAAATACTCATTGTCTTGAACTAAATCATTCATTCATTCAACAAGTGTCTATTGGATGCTTACTTTTTCAGGGATGGTGATAGGTGCCAGGAACAGAACAATGGAAATGAAACAGTCCCTGCCCTCGGGAAATCTTACAATCTACAGAGAGATACAAGATGCATATTAATAAATGTCAAAAGTGAGACAGGCTGTGATTCCTAGTGGAGGGAATACAGATATATAAATAAATGCAAAAATAAGCCCGTGATTTCACCACTACGGGGACTTCCCTGGTGAGGAAACACCTACCTTCTATCAACCTAGATTGGTGGTTTGTTGTTTTGAGGGGCTGCTCGGAGATCATGTTTAAGTGACCTGCTCACAGAGTTACTATGTGGCAGAGTTAGATCATGGAGACCAGCTCTGTAGCAAGTAGACCAGGACAGGCTATAAAGGAAATACAAGGTAATTTTGAGGAGGGAAGGATGAACAACAGGAAAGTCAAGGAAAGGTCTCATCTAAGAGGTGGCAACTAAGCCAAACCTTGAAGAAAAATGGGGGGGGGGAAGATAAGGAGAGCATTCCAAGAATGGGATTGGTCTGTACTCAGAAACAAGAAGCAGAATGTTGGATACAGATGATAGTGAGTGGGTTGGTTTGATTTGAATATAGAGTGCATGAGAGAAAGTAGTACGTGATAAGCTTTTAAAGCCACATTTAAAAAGCAAAATTGTGAAAGTCTTAAATTCCCAAATGGAGTTTTTAGTTTATTCTAGAGGCAAGAGAGAGTCATTGAAGTCTCTTGAGCAGAATGTTTAGTCAGAAGGTTATTGCAATGGTCCTGGTAAGAGATGATGAAGGTCTGAACGAGGGTAATAGAGTTCTTGCTTTCTTTCAAGACTCATCCCAAGCACTGCCTTCTACATGAAGTGTTTCTTAATCCCCCAAACTGCTGATGCATTCCCTCTCCAAATTAGCTTGTATTCATTATATATAAATATATGTATATAGCATAGATTGCATGTAACACATGTATACACACCCCCACATATACACATACATTAGATATATATCCATTTACATGTATACACATATGTGTGTATATGTATGTGTACACATGTGTACATGCCTCTCACATTTAAATGCAAGCTCCTTTAAGGCCAGGGCTAAATTCTTTTTGTCTTTGTAACCCCAACACTTTGTAAAGTACTAGCACATGACAGGCTCTTAAATGTTTGTAGATTGCTCACTTGCTTGATTGGGAAGAAACCTGAAAGAGGTTAAATGACTTGTCTAAGGTCAATCAGTAAGGTGGTTGCAAAGCTAGAAGATAAATCCTGGGTGAACTTCCCATAGTAACTCATGGCAGAAGCAAATGGCAAAGCAATGTCATTTCATTCACAAAAACGGCCTGCTCCAGCTTGGACATCTTCCTGAACCTTCAGTTGTCCTCAGATCATATGTGGCAAACCACTGATCTCTAATTACAAACTCCTTTCAGGGACCTCAAAAGTTCTTAGGTCGTTCTAGGGCAGCAAGGGGGCAGTCATCTTGTAGTAACCCCAGATTCTTGGTTTCTCCTACCTGGCACCAGTGAAACCAGACTTCAACAACTCCGGATTGTAATCGTTCTGATTCTCTGTTCTAACAACTAGAAACAAAGCTAGAAATGTGAGCTTATTTCCTCCAATAAAATGTTCCTAAGTCATACTCCAGAATGTGAGGTATATTATCCAATGTGTTAGATTACAAATTATTATTGTAGTAAAGATAGCAAGCTAAAGATGCATCGTGTCAGGGTTATTTATGGGTATGATTTGCCCCATTTTGAGGATGGGGGACCAAAAAGCACTATAAGAAAATTAATCTAAATCAGGCTAATGCATATTCTAGTTGGCAGATTAAGGTCTTTGGAAACTAGGAAAGAGATGAAAAAGTGAAAAAGCATAGAAGGGCTGCAGAAGCAAAGGAGTGAAGTCCCCAGTGTCCCCAAGGCAAGAAGCCAGGGCTGATTTCTCTTTTTGCTATCAGTGAAGGTGAATAACAAAACCATTTATTCAAAAAGCATCTTGGGGGGATGGAGGGAAATTCCCTTAAACTTCCTAAAATATTTCAATATTTAAGAAAATTGAGAAAATTTTCTCTCCAATTTTCTTGGCTTATATTAAATCTGGGTTATTTACCATGCATCTAACACCTTGCAAACTTGGTAAATCCTTCCATCCAAAATATCCCTCATTTATTCTAGCTGACAGGGTTATATTCTTAAAATTAAAAAAAAAACTATGAACTTACTATAAGAGAGAAAGAACAAGAAAGGAGACAGAGAGAGAGAGAGAGAGAGAGAGAGAGAGAGAGAGAGAGAGAGAGAGAGAGAACGCACTACATATCTGAAGAAAACCATTTCAGAATTTTTCTCCAACACTTATCTCCAAAATGGCCCATTTGATTCATGAACATCTCTAATGTATATCATCAGTGACTGAAGGAGTTTTTTTATATGATTTTTGACAATTTAACAAGTCCTCCTGACAAATTAAATGGTTGTGTTGACAACTTAACTGTACTGCCAATCAATATTTTCAATTACTTTCATTGTCATTCAGAAAAAATACAACACGAGGTCACACAGTGGTAAAACCAAGGAAAGAAAAGAAAACGATGCACATTAAGGGTTGGGGGGGGCCGCCGGAGGTAAGGTGGGAGGAGAAACTTAAACTAAACTTTGAGACACAACCTGGGTTCTCAGGTCTGGGCAGCTCCCTGAATCCCTGAGGCACGTTCCTTCATTGAGGTCCCAGGGGGGCTACTCTATATGGCTTCACAATGGAATAGCCTCCCTTCCTATGAGCTATTTAAAAGTCATTCAATTTGAGCCTCTGCCACACAGAATTTCATTAAAAATCTCTTTCTCCTTCTGTCTGGTTCTTTAGCATTTTTAAATGGCTGTCCAGAACACACCCCCACTCCCCAACCCAGGTTAGATCTCCTAGCCTAGGAGTTGATGGGTTAGTTTGAAAAATTCAACCCATAGACTGTCAGGTCAGAGGTCAGCCTTCTTAAGGTTTCCAAGGGGGTAGCAGAGAATCAATATTTTTAAATGTGTATTATCACAGAGGGAAAGAGGTTCATCACAGAAGGGAAATATGTCATCAAAGTAGTTTCCGTATTTTCCAATTCTGTTGTACTACCAGTCTCCGTGATAATCACGAGAGTAATATGGCTAAGAGGAAAAAGTAAGAATGAAGTATATTTAAATGGCCTTTCACATAAAGGATTGAAAAAGGACATTCTACAGAATATATACCAATGCCCAGAACCAAGAGATTTGACAAGGCCAGTAACTGGGGTGACTTTTTGACCCCCCGGCATCTTCCAAAGCCCCAGATCTATAAGGAGGGAAGGGTCTCAACTGCTCCTAGGATTGCTTAGAAGCTTGACCATATATCTATTAATCTTCCATCCTCATTAGTTTCATCTCCTCCCTACCCACCTTTCCCATAATGACATTTTCTGAGCAACGCGCAACTTTGCTTCATGCTGGCCTCACACTTGGAATGTTCTCCCTCTTCCTCTCTGCCTAGCCAACAACTCCATCCTTTGAGGTTCAGTGTCAAGTACCCCTTGTCTCCTTGGATACTTGCCTAACTATTCCAGCTCACAGGGCTCTCTCTTCTCGTGGACAGCTTTCTAACAGTCACTAGAGGAAAGAGACAGTGAAGTAAGCAGAACCATTGATCACAACAATGAAAATGGGAACAAAAATTGAAAATTTGAACATTATAGGATTGTAATAATAAAATTTGGCCTCAAAAAAGAGTTGAGAAATTGCAGGGGTGGAGGACTGAATGGAGTCACACATGACTGATGCCTAAACTGATAATTTTCTTCCTTTTTTCTTTAACTTTATAATAGGGGTTTATTTTTTAACGAACATTCATTTTTTTTCTCTCTCTCTTACATATCTGCCAACATTGACAGGACTAAGGGGATTCTTCTAACAACTATGGATAGTCAAGTAAAGCACATTCTGACAGTGGCCATATCATATCTGTGTATAAGTATATAATATATGTGTATGATTGTGTGCACTGAGTCCATAGAGGTGTGTGGCTCATGTTGATTAATGTTCTTAAGTCTTCCAGAGGTGTTTGTTTAACAATGCTGATATTATTGTTTATATTGTCCTCCTGGTTTAAATCACTTCGTTCTGCATTAATTCATATAAGTCTTCCCATGTTGCTTGTAAATTGTCCCTTTCATCATTTTTTATGGCACAATAATATTACACTGGGGACAATTAGGTGGTATAGTGGATAGAGTGGTGGCCCTAGAGCTAGGAGGAACTGTGTTCAAATCCAACCCCAGATGCTTACTAATCTAAACGAACCTGGACAAGCCACTTAACCCTGTTTGCCTCAGTTTTCTTATCTGTAAAATGAACTGGAGAAGGAAATGGCAAATAACTCCAGTATTTTTGCCAAGAAAATCCCAAATGGGGGCACAGAGTTAGATACGACTAATTAACTAAGCAACAACAACAAAATATTCTACTACATTCGCATAGCATAACTTATTTATCCATACCCCAGATGATGGGTATCCCTCAAGTTTCTAATTCTTTGCTACTTCAAAAGGAACTGGTATGAATAATTTTTTCACATATGAGTTCTTTTCTTCTTTCTTTGATCTTATTGGGGAAGAGGCCTAGGAGTGGTATTTCTATATCAACAGATATGGACAGTTTGGTACTTGGGGACACAATTCCAAACTCTTTTCCAGAATGGATGAGTTGATTTACAACACCAACAACTATGCCCTGATATACTATTTTTCCCATAACCCCTCAAAAATTTGTGATTTTTTGGTTTTCTTACCCAAGGGATTGCTCTCTGGGTGGGACAAAGGGATACAATGGAAAATAAATGCAAAAATAAAAACAGAAGACACAAAAAATATGCAACAAAAAAACAAGTCATTAATCTGTCAACTACTTATCTTTACTCTAAATCCCATACCATCCTGTATTTATTACTACTATTATTAAAACATTAAATATATTAAGTATTTTGTATAGATTAGCTTTGCCTCCAGCTGAAGATGAAAGCTCTTTGAGACCAAGAATAGTATCTTCTGTGTCTTGTAGTTCGTGGGAGGGTCAAAGCATAATAGTGTTTAGAGCTGAGAGAGATATTATAGATAATCTCTCTAATGATTTTGCAAAATCTCCACTGATTTTTCAAGCTGAGATCCTGTGATTTTAAGTTATTTGCCCAAGGTCACACAGCTAACAAATAGCAGTCATGTTTTGACACACCACATCTTCCAATTTCATATCCAGAGCCTTTTTCATCAGTTAATTTTGTCTCTTAGAACTCAATAAATACTAACAGAATGAATTAGTACCACTGTAGTCATTAGTAAAACAAATAAATACACAAAAAACTAACCAACCAACAGTCCCTAAGTCTATCATGAAATTCCAATACCATGAGACCCAGTGAACATAGGTTCTAGCCATTACAGGTTGGCTAACTGTTGGAAAGAGTCAGGGTACCTTGTGTCTTTGGCTTAATGAGATGGAGGCAAAATCCAACCTTCTATCTGTCTGTTTTTGTGTTTCTGTCCGTCTGTCAGTCTCTGTCTTTTGTATTTGTCTGTCTGTCTCTGTCTCTTTCTGTGTCTGTCTTTCTGTCACTGTCTGCCTCTGTCTCTGTCTGTTTCAAAATATTGTTCCTAAGGCTGGACTTCCTATTTTCTTGGCAGCAAAATAACTTAGAGAAACATCCCCTATAAAAGTAAATAAAAATCCAAGAATCATCTAAATTTCAAATAATATTCTTTTATTCAAGAATTTATTAATTGGTTCCTCAGAAAGGGGCACAATGTTACTGTTAGTATTTGATGAGGAATTTTCACTGCTTACTGGAACCACTACCTAGCCCACTCCCTGATGGAAGCCCATCAGTAGATGAGTTTGGGCCTTAACTTGACAGGGTCCAGGATGTTACCAGAACTTCTCTATGTCATCTCCATACTCTGCCTTTTTTTTACCAAGATGTTATCTCTACATTTTCCCCAGGGGAACTTTGTACTCCACCTGGGTGTGACTGAAACACTTTATCTTATCTTACAAAATCAGTTGCACTTTCATAGTCTCCAGGTTGCTGCTATATGCATATTCACCCCTCCTTTGAGCCCCCATTTTTGTATGGTCTTCTGTTAGAATATAAGTTCCTTGAGGGCAGGGACTGACTTGTCTACTTGCATTCCTATCCTAGAATTTAGCACATTAAAGAAAAAACAACCAGGGGATAAGAGCTAAATTCTGTTTTCTCTGGTTTAAAAAAGTCCCTCTATGCTTGGTCACAGAGCCTACCCCATGGTACCCCACAATTCTTGATACTGTCCTCTTCTATTCAGTGTATGAGGCTAGGTTGCCCTGAATCTATTCCCAATAAGGATTCTCAGAGGCATACTCTTTTCTTCTTGGCTGTAGCATGCATGTGTGTGTTTTTTTTTCCTAAGGTCTTAGGAAGAGGCCCTTGAGGCTAGAATATTAAGACTGTCACTGTCACCCCTATCACAACGTGGAAGAAAACCAAATCTGCTGTATGATTGCAGTCAGGATTTATGTACTCTCAGAACAGGTGATCAAGGTCCCTTATGAAATTGCATTGCATTTTGGGGGATGGCAATTACAAAAGAAGTATTTGAAGAGAGGCCAACTTGACTCAATACACCATGGTGTTGTGGCTCGCTTTCTTTTTTCTTTTTTTCAAAGAACACCCTCTACCCACCTTTGTGAGCTTATGTTTTTCAACATCAGTCATTTAAAAATTTTTTTCAGATGTCCATCAGTTCTACCAAGGTGCAAAATGAAATAAAAACATGTATTCTATGAAAACACCAGTATGGAAGTTTATCTAGGGGAAAGACTAGGTCCTCAAAGCAGATGCCATGGCTTGTGTTACTAGAAAACCAATGGATTCTGCTCAGTTCTGTTAACCATCAGCAATTATCTTCCTGTCAAAGCTAAAGGTAACAAATTTCCCCATATCCAGCAAGGCTATATCATCAACTGGACACCAACATCATCTGACGGAAAGTAAATCACCGAGCAGCCCACGGCGCTGACAGACAAATGTGCTGCCTCAGAAAATCCAGGCCTATCGCTCAGAGGGGGAAAAAAGGTTCTCTCAGCTGGTCTCTCCGAGAAGAGATTAAATGGTGCAGATGCGCTAAGTACAGTATGGAGCAAATCCTAAATATGAGAATTATTAATGGACTTTACACTGGCCTTTTTAATCTGTTGCCAACATATGCTCATCTATTTTACCGTGGTCTGTCTTGCCTCCTGACGGACATTAAAGGCAGAGGCTGTGCATTATCCCAGCCTTAATCAGAGCCAACAGCTCAAGAACAATGTACCTCCACCTATCAAGCAGAGAACGTTTTAGCAAGAGCTGTTCCTTTATAATGAAGACTGTGTAATAAAAGATACCACTAATATGTCCTGTCCGTATACTTAACAATAACATTCATTCTGTGATATGCTCCATAATGGGGATATCAGTTCTGAACCTGCTCACTAACAAAGTGCTGCATTATCACAAGGCAATTGGAACTTGGCTGGAATTCCCTGATAATCGGTACTTGGAAGCAGCATTTCCCCTCAAAGGACACACGGCATAAATGTCAGGCTGTACAACAGCAAAACTACCACTTAAAAAAAAAAACACCTTTAACCCTCACAATCACCAATGGTCTTGGAGAACACACAGATTAGGCTCTATTATGCAAACAGCTCTCAAGGGAATTCCTGTTTTCCAGATTAACATGTGTACCTGTAGCTACAATCACTGTGTATATGCATATGCATGACCATTTTAAAAAAATATTTATTTCAGATCTCAAAACCAAGGGCATTGGATGCTAATACATGCCTCAGACTATGAAGGTGTGGTAGAAGATAAAGAAGACAAAGCTGGACTCTCAGGGGTATTTCTAACTTCCTTCAAAGCACTGTTTGGATGTTCTTACCTAAGAGACCTTTCCTGATCCACCCTCCTCTGTTGCAGAGACCATCTTTCACTGGAAATTACTTTGCATTATTTTATATATTCTTTGAATTTGTGTATTCTTTGTATCTCCTTAAGTACACTGTGTATCCATGTTCCCAATGACAATGTAAGTTCCTTGAGGGCAGGGAATGCTCAGAGATGTGCTGGTAAAAGTTTAACAAAACTGGATCACCTCAAAGTATGATATTTTTTAAATGTTTAATCTGCCTCATATATACATATATGTAGATATATAGTAATGCTTTCTCCATAGTCTAGCCAATCAACAAAACAATAAATTGAGCCCTGGTTTCTAGCATTATTTAAATTTCTGAAGTGTAAATGCTCACACTGAAAATTTAACAATCAGCTTGAGAATTAGTCCTGGTTCCAAAGCACTCTGGGAATTAATTTTTTTTTTGTCTTTGTAATCCTAAAAGCACAATGCTTCACACAAAGACGTTTCTTAGTATGGCTACAAAATGGAACTGGACCTCCTCCGCTTCAATGGACAAAACATACATAGAAAGGAAACAATTGGGGAAGATGATAAGAAATCTGAAATATCTGAGTTCAAACTGTGCCTCTGACACATACTGACTATATGACCTTGGGCTCATCTTTTAAGCTCTTGGTGCCTCAGGCAACTCTGAGATTATGTATTATAGATGAGTTGCCAATATGCCTTAATGGAGGGACTTTTTACAAATAGAATTCTCTATATGAATCAAATAACAGGTCTAGGAAAACAATATCAAAAACAATAATGATACCTCCTCCTCCTCCTCTGATTTCTTTAGGATTATAAAACACTTTCCTCACAATGACCCTGCCAGGTATGCAACTATTGTTAGATCTGTTTTCTGGATGGGATGTCTAGAACTCAGAAGGAAAGTGATTTGCCTACGGTCATTCAGAATGTAGTCAAGTGAACAAATCTGTAGGACAGACAGATGTGATGATGTGTAAGTCATATATCATGTATGCTTCTCTATTTGTGCTTTTTAGTCTCTGTGACAGCCTGTATGTATCTGTAAGAAAGCTATTGATAAAAATGTTTGGATTTAGGGAACGCAATCTGGTGCTGGTACAGAATGCTACCCAAGCCATCCAAACTATGACCCTGACCTCATCTGCATTTTATTTTAGAACCCTGACTTAAATGGTCTCACAAATACCAATTCTTAATTATTCTAGGTAAGAGAGGACAGAGAGAACTTGGATGTTCTAGAACAGTGGTTCTCAACCTTCCTAATGCTGCAACCCTTTAATACTCGTATGTGGGTGTATCTGCACCTGGAGACCAATGGAGAAGCAGTGTTTTGGATCCAATAACCATCTGAAATATGTGTTGTCCAATGGTCTTAGGTGACCCCCCAAATGGGTCACGACCCACAGGTTGAGAACCACTGTTCTAGAATCACAGACTACCTAGAACTTCTTCCAGCCCCTCCCTATGTGAATAAAATGCGTAGGTCTAAGGTTACCAACAATCTCTTAATTGCTAAATCTAATGGCATTTTATGAGTCTTCATCTTTCCTGACCTTTCAGTAGCATCTGACACTGCTTACCCCTCCCCACTCCCACTCTGACTTTCTTCCTCCTTTAGTTTTCAGGACAAAGCCTTGCTAACCTCCTCTTCTGAATTACCTGACTAATCTTTCTAGAGAATCTCCTATTCTATAAACCACTCATATTTCCCCACCATGAGTGAATAAACACTAGTATTCTGTCTAGGGTCCTTGTCTTTTTTCCACGTATACACATTCTCTCGTCTACTCTCATGCATTTAACTACTAGTTCTAAGGAGAGGACTCCCAAATCTATATATCTAGCCTTTATCTCTCTCCTGAGTTCCAGTCTCATGTCACCAATTACCTATTAGACATTTCCTATGGGATATCCCATAAGTATATGAAACTCAACATGTCTACAACATAACGCAATATCTTATCTCCCAAACCCATTCCCCTTCCTTACTTCCTTAATTCTATTAATGGCACCACTGTCCTCTGAGTCAACCTGGTTCACAACCTCAGAGTCATCCCTGAATACCCAACTGTCCCTCCATTCCCCAAGTCTAATCTCTTACAAGGCTTTGTAAATCCTACCTCTCACATGTCTCCTCTTCTCTACATCCTCCATACTAGGCTAGACCTGCATTCTTTCTTACCTAGACAAGTAGCATCTACTTAAATACATTCTGTATCCCTGTTCCCATGGCTCCTTGAGGACAGGAGCTGTGCTAGTAAAAGTTTAACAACTGGATTACCTCAAAGCCTGAATTTTTTTATTTAATGAATTTTCTTTGTTTCTTGTTTACATCATTCATTTTCATGAGATTTTTGAATTACAGATTTTCTCCCTGTCTTGCCCCTGCCCCAACCCCAAAATAGCCATTCCACTGTAGAGCCCCTCCCCTGGTCTGCTCTCTTACTTTCTGGTAGGGCAGGGAGGGTCTCCCTACCCCCAGCCCCTCTATATCTTAATTCCAAGTTGCAGGTATTGCAAATCTTTAAATTCTAGATTCTTTCAATTCTTCCCTTGTCACCCACCCCCACTGGAAGGACAACTAATTCAATACACGCTGTGTAGGTATGATTATACAGGACATCTTCTTAGTGGACATATTGTGACAGTGATCATATGTCCCTCCTTCCTATCCCTTCCCCCCTTGTTCTGTTCTCTACCCTGTCCCTGTCCCTTTATTGAAATGTGAGCAATCAGCATCCCTCCCCCAGACCCTGCCCTCTCGTCCATCATCCCACCTGTCATCCCCACTCCCCCTTATCCCTTTGATAAGTTCCTTATAATTTCTTTCCCATGTTTACCTTCTCATGCTTCTTGTGTTTGATTGTCAAATTTTCTGTTCAGTTCGGTTTTTTTCAGCAAGAATGCTTGAAAGTCCTCCACCTCACTGAATGACCATATTTTCCCCTGGAATAATATGCTCAATTTTACTGGGTAGTTGATTCTTGGTTTTAATCCCAGCTCCCTTAATCTTTGAAATATCATATTCCAAGCCCTTCTATCCCTCAGTGTAGAAGCTGCGTGTGTGGCATGATGCCCAGTTTACAGCTTATGCCATTT
>JAQQSW010007550.1:0-13676 GCA_028646575.1 Pseudocheirus occidentalis | reverse complement strand
TCCTTGATTATGCATCCCATGCTGACCTCCCACACCTCCAAAATCTTTCAGCAATTATTGCCTAAATTCTACAGTTTAATATTCCATTGTCTCATGCTTTAAAGAGTCAGAAAGAAGTTGAAAGAAGCTAGAAGTGAGGACCTAATCATAGCTCTGGTTCTGTCACTCTACCAACTATACAATAGTGGGCAAGTTATTTCAGTTTTTGGCTCCTCTATTATTTTGTCTGTGAAATGGGCATAATTTTTAGCATCTGCTCTAACCCAGGGCTTGGTCCCAAGTACTGACCTCCTGGGAAGTTTCATTCCTCATTTGTCTAGGGAAGGGGGCTTCCTGTCCCAGCATGCCACTTAATACTTCTCTGGCCATCTTTTTGGCCTGTAAAATGGGGGAAGGGGGCAAGATTGGCTTCTAAAGTCCTTTTTGGTACTAAGTCTATAATCCAATGATCCTAGATTTCTTCTTCTCTCCTTCCCATAGTCTACATCTTTCCTCCTCACCTCAATTTCTTGAAGCTTTGCTTCCTTTAAGACCTAACTCAAGCACCATTTTCTACATGAAGCCTTCCCTTATCCCCTAACTCTTAGTACTCTCACCCCCAAACTGCCTTGTATTTACTATATATAGATATAATATATACATATGCGCACACTACACACACACATATATACTATATATGTAATACATATACGTATTCTTTAAATACTGTACTTCTTTTTTTGCACGTATTGTCTCCACCAATGGGATGTGAGTTCCTTGAGGGCACAGACAATTTCATCCTTATCTTGGTACCTTAAGAGTCAAGCATGCATGCCACTTACATAGAAGGCACTTGTTACATGCTCATCGATTGACCCATTCCTCCCCATAATTTGGTGCCTACCAAAATCTAGTTTTCTCCTGAAGACTACCTCTCTCACTATTTTTCTCCATGGCTAACTGCTCCTTCCTTCACTCTATTCTCACACAGGTGGTTAGCCTACTCACTGCTTCTCACCATTATGACCAGATTCTTCCTCTGGTGCCACCACCTCTCCTCCCTTAAAGTTCACTCCATCTTGTCCAAATCCTTGTTCTTGTCATTTGTGGACATGCAGGTGACTCTTCCTCTTCCACAATCAGTTCAATAGCTGGTTCATCATCTTCTTCTCTAGCCTTAACTCCTGCCCCTTTTCAAACCTTGCCTTTCTAGTTGTTGTTCAACCGCTTCAGCTTCCCATGATCTGTCTCCAATCTACATCACTGATAATAGCTAATAATAACTATAGAGTAATAACAGCCATATAGAACTTTTAAGATTTGCAAAACATTTTACATCTTATATCTAATTTGAGGCCAACCACAACAATCCTATGAAGTGGGTGGTATAATTATTCCCATTTTGCAGATGAGGAAACAGGCTGAGAGGGGTTAATTGACTTACCCAGGGTCATCTAGTAAGCATCTGAGGCTTCCTGACTATGTCATACTGCCTCCACATACCAGAATGGTTATATCTCAAAGACCTCAGATTTTATTCAACAATAACTGAGTTGTCCCCTTACACACAACTGAATTCCTAGTTACAATATGACGCTGATGACTTTCCTGCTTTTCCTACATCACAGCATTGTTGTAATCAAATGAGAAAATATGTATGATAAGCAGCAGATAGAATACTGGGCCTGGAAACAGGAAGACCCGAATTCAAATCCAGCTGCAGACACTTACTAGCTATTTGACCCTGGGCAAGTCACTTTACTCTATTTGCCTCAGTTCCCTCATCTGTAAAATGAGCTGGAGAAGAAAATAGCAAACTGCTCCAGTATCTTCCAAGAAAAGCTCAAATAGGGTCAGGAAGAGTCTGATGCCCCTGAATAACAACAGTATACGTGATAGTGCTACTAGAATGTAAGCTCCTTGAGAGTGGGGACTCTACCTTCCCTAAATTTTGTATCTTTATCCCACCCTACAATGATGCTCTTCTCTCAGAAAATATTTCAAGCATGTTTGCTGAACTGAATTCCTTTGAAAACTGTAAAGTCACATGTGGGACATATTTATAGTTCCTCTCCCTGTATAGATTGCAACCCTCCTCCACACCTTCCTGTCACGATTTTTGTAAATGTCTTTCCATAAAGCTTCCATAGAGGATGTTCCCCAGGGCACTGGAGGCCTTTGCTAACTTCTGTTAGTGTTTTGTCTTTACCAGTACAGTCCTCAAACTACCTCACTCTTGATACACAATTTTGGATCTCTCCTCTCATTTGAGTCCTGCATCTTCTCTGCTAGTTATCTCAGATGAGTGATTGTAGGTGACGTGCTGGAGCCTCCTTGTACCTCCCTTTTCCTAGTCGAGAGATGGAGGGGTCCAGAAGCATGCTATGAAGTAAGCTGTGCGCTATGTCTGTTAGTTTTGCTTGAATTATTTTCTTTGTTACAAGGGAGGGGGACACAGGAAGTTGAAGGGGAATTGATTTGAATAAAAAGAAAAGGCAACAACAAAGCACCCCAAAAAGTGATTAAAAATCACTACATATATTGAATTACTGTTGCAAGGAACAGCTTTGGTGGTTTGGGATTTGGTCACTGTCCTCAGGGCATAATCTCCTGCGATTTCCAGTCTTCTTCCAGGATTGTAAAGCCCATTTTAAGTAGTTCTGTAAGTAGAACTTGGATCATTTCCCTTTTTCTTCTGAGATCTCACTAGACCCTATACCAAAGGAATGAAAACATAAAAAGGAGGCAGCCACATCCCAGACATAGGCTTTTCTCATGGCTCAAAGCCTAGATCAGGTGAGGGGAAGGGTTCCACCACCTCTAACGGAACTCCAAGAGTCACTCTGTATACTTGAATTGGGGAAGGAAGAAGACTGAGGGTCTAGGAGTGGCCCTTTAGTATATATCCACCAAGTTAGGGCTCAGGAGACAATTAAGAGCCTTCATGGCCAAGGGGAAGCAATCTGATGATATGTGTGCCTGCTCTAGAATGGGGGAGGGGAAAAAGGGTCCTTCCATCACATATCTGCAAGGGAATGCTACACTACAATCCTTTTCAAAAGAATTTAGTCACATCTTCAAACTTGCAAGACTTTACTGTATATTCCTTTCAGATCACTTACAAATTATTTACGATTTTATAAATCATTTAACATAAATGTGTATATACACACTCATTATTCCCATATGTAGCATATTATTTAAATGATTTCAGATGCTTTTCAGTCCCCTCTAATTCATTCTTCTTTTTATTTTGGAAGGTTCCATTAGGGTTACTTAAGTATTAAGTATTGAAAACCTGAAATCCAGCTCCACCGTTGTGCGGGTGTTCAGGATGCTGCCTCATGGTGGTCTCTCTGCCGTTGTCTCCATAGGGGTTTCTCCATAGGCACAATTAGCTGTGTGACTGTGCCTAAGTCACTTAAGATTTCTGAACCTTAGAATTTTCAGTGGCTAGACAGGAATAATACTAACCTGCAGCTAACAGGGTGGTTGTGAAGAGCAAATGAAAGAATTTTGATAAAGCATTTTGCAAACCTTAAATCACTATGTAAATATAAATATAAATATAAAAATCACTATATTACCGTTATCAAAACCACGAAATTCATTAGCACAACAAAGCCTAGCCTTGTCAGGGAAGAGAAATGCTGAGGAATTAAAAACTCTGGTGATGTTATCATTTTGTTGGGTAGAAAAATCTTTTGTAAATCATTACTTAGTGTAAATCATTACTTCACTTAGTGAAGTTTTAAAGTGCTTTGTAAATCTTATATTTAAATGTGATCATGCCTGTGTAGACTTTTTCTGTCTTGCCATCTACTCCAAGGACTCTTAGCAGTCAAGCCCCAACAGTCTCCTTCAAATACACCCTAATGCTATGCTGACTTAATCCTGCCCTCTATTCCCATTCCTAACCTCCTGAACTTCCACCTAGTTCCTGGGGCCAATTCTGCTCCAGTGTAGACTGAAAGCTCTGCAGATTTAAGATTATCTTATTAATAAATTGGGGGAATCTCTGAGGTCATCTAGATCTGTGTTATGGGAATCTGAAGATCTTTCCTGTCCCTAGGCCCTTTGCTTAAGTGGCTTAAGTGGCTCTGAGATCCTTCCCTGATTTGAAAGTAAACTTTGCCCCCTAATAGGCTGAATGTGGTCATGTGGAGCCTGTGGCAGGAGGTTTGTTTTTCGGGGAATGCCTACACCTTGTTGCTTTGTGATTGGGCAGTGGGTCAAGAGGGCTGTTACATTTTCCAATCCAGGAGAAGGCTATATATACACCCTGATGTGAGGTTTTGCTTTGGGGCTCACTTTGAGAAGAGTTGTGTGATTTGGCCAGACAAGACTCTGGGAAGCCATTGAGCCCCCTGGCTTTGAAAACCCAGATGTTGATGCTTCCCTCTCTAGTAACTGACTAGGTATGGATGTAATGGTCAGATTGCTGGAAAACTGTCTGCTGATCTGTTTCTTGGTCTGCTTGTAACTTGTGTTTGTATTCTCTGAAGGTCAAGGTGCTGACTTTTTCCCCTGAACTAGATAAATGATATGTGTTTGATTGATTAAAGTGAAATTGTTAACCCGTTTTTCCTTTAGAAAAGCAGATCTAAGAACTTGTGCCAGCAGCCACCCTGGGTATGCTAAGGTGCTTGCTGCTACAATGTTCCCTACCCAACTGAGCAATTTTCTCATGATCACCTCCATGGAAGAAAAACCTCATTAGTTAGATATATTTAATATATAGGATAATATTTATACTATCCACTTTCCTGTATTGTTGAGAGGAAAATTTATAAACCTTAAAAGGGTTTATAATAGTGAGCTAATATAATAGTACACAATTGTGTTCTTTTGATTGGGATATAAATTCTTTTGATGGCAAGGACTATCCTTCCCTCTCTACCTCCCTCCCTTCCTTCTTCCCTTCCTTCTTCCCTCCCTCCCTCCCTTCATCAGTCTGTCCTTTCTTTCCTTCCTTCCTTCTTTCCTTCCTTTTTCTTTTCCTTTGTCTTTCCTTGTTCTCTACATTGCATGCAGCTTAATAAATGCTTATTAACTTTATTTGACTGTGCAGGAAGCATCTGTGATTTCATCAGGGTGGAAGTCCCTCCCTTAAGGCAGATATGATAATAGATCCATCCAAGGGAAATGTCTGAGATGTCGAGGGGTTAAGTGATTTGTTTGATATTGCTCAAATTCCAAGTGTCCTGAAGGATTTCAACCGAAGTCTTTCTTGTTTCAAAGCCAGAGTTCTATCCACTCTATCAGGGCTTATACATGGTAGGAACTTAATAAATGCTGCCTTAATTGAATTTTATGAAATGTTATTGCATTTCTTGTATTATCCCCCATCTAGTTTTGATTATTTTGAGAAAAAAATATTCTTTAGAAATGAAATAATATATAGTCTTAAGAAAAAGTTGCCACATACCTCAGAGAATTCAAAGCTAACATAACGTATCAGTGTTAAGACTCTACAGAACATTTCTTTTATGATTCATAAGGCATTATAATTTCTTTCAGTTCTTTGGAATTGTAAAATGAGGGGTTTAGCCTAGATGGCCTGGGAAGTCTATTCCAATTCTAGAGCTATGATCATTAGGAATTACAGCTACTGTTGGACAAGATTGTGTGGACATTCTGGTTTTGGAATTTTCTGGTTGTAAGTAGGATTTGAGATTGTTTATTTTTGAGCGAGGGGGAAGCCATGATTTCATTGATATAGGGAACTCTCAGTGTAGAAAGTCCCTCTACCAGGGCAGATCAACCTCCTCTGCAATTCATAGTTTTTGAAAGTTGTCAAAGGACACTGAGAGGTTAAGTGAGTCACCTAGGGTCATGTAATCAGTATGTGTGAGAGGCAGAATTTGAATCCAGCTCTTCTGAGGCCAGTTTGCTATCCTCTATGCCGGGGATACAAGGGGATGCCACTAGGGTGAAGGAGTATGCTCTTAGCACGGTGCTGTGTAACCTTCTAGGTTTTGGTACACTGAGGCAAAGCCCTCTTTGCCCCACCTTAGATATGAATCTGCCTGGAAGGGACCTTAGAGATGATGGATTCTAAATGCTCCGCTTGGCATTCAAAGTCCTTCCTAACTTAGCCCCCTTCTACCCTTCCCATCTTCCTCCACCTTCTTCCCAGAGAACGACTCTTTGATGCACTGATACTGGCCTCCTTAGCTGTTCTGGGAACAAGACACTCCACCTCCCAGCTAGGGATGCTTTCTTTGTCGCCTGTGTCTGGGACATTCTCCTTTATCTGTTTCATCTGCTAACCTCCCTTGCTTTCCTTAAGTCACATCTAAAACCCCACTTTTTACAGGGAACCTTTCCCATCCCCTCTTAATTGTTTTCTCTTTTATTTTCCCCATTTATCCTGTATATAGCTCATTTCTATACCTGTGTTCATTTGTTATCACCTCATTAGATGGTAAGCTCCTTGAGGGCAGGGGACAGTCTTTTGCCTCTTTTTGTAACCTCAGCATGTAGCACAATTCCCGGCACATAGTAGGCACTTATTAAATGTTGACTGATTGATTTTGGCCATGATCTTAAATGACTCTGGGAATTTCAGGCACCCTACCAAGAATCTCTGGAGGAAATAAATAAAACTCAGTCAAAGCTGAAGATAATTCTTTTTGTACTTTTTCAGTACAAGAAAAGAAAGTAAAGAAAAATGAGATGGGGCGGCTAGGTGGCACAATGAGCAGCAGCCCTGGAGTCAGGAGGACCTGAGTTCAAGTTCAGCCTCAGACACCCGACATACTTACTAGTCGTGTGACCTTGGGCAAGTCACTTAACCCCAATTGTCCTGCCCTCCCCACCCCAAAAAGCCAAAAAAAAAAAAAGAAAAGAAAAATGAGAATTGGCCATGTATCCATTTCATAAGTAGGCAAATAAAATGAGAAGACTCTGAGGCTGAGACTACAGAGCAAAGGCCAATGAGTGACACCAGTGGGTGGGATTAAGGGTGAAGGGAATTACTAGGCACTGGGTGAATAAGAATGTGATGAGTGGGAGTGGAAGTTACAACTGTCAGTCTGCTCATAAAGTGCATTATCCCCAAATTCAGAATTTTTTCTCACAGAGTTTTATTCTCCCCCATTTTTGTTGTTGAAAGAGCAATGCTAAGGGGGATTAAGTGTGTCCTAGAGAGAGTCACATCACTCAATGAGTCAGGGGCAAAGGGCCTGGAACAGCTAGGAAGCCAGTGCCAGGGCATCAAGGCAAGTTATTCCCCAGCTCTCTTGATTTCTACCTGAGTCTTAGCTTCTTAGATGACTTTTTCTCCCCAGTTGTGCAGCCTTCATGGTACAACTCTGTAGCAAATAAACAGCAAGACTTGTTTAGAGAGCCTTGTGAGGAGGCCATTCACAGGTCTAACCTGTTTTAGTGTTCTGGGTACAGATGAGTCTACACTGAACAACTCCTATCCAGTCTGAAACAGGGCCATTTAAAATGACTGGTGAAAACCGACCACTTTTAAAAGCCTCTTGGCCCATCTGCTGACCCTGCAAAGACGGTCCAAATGCTTTATGATGTCCCCAGCTTTGGCCGGCCCTAGGCTTCTTGCTGACAAAGAGGACAGGTGGAGGTTTGTACCTGTGCCTGGGCTGAGAGATTTATGTTCTGGAGAGCAAAGGATTCCAGCCTGGGCTGGGTCTGTTCTAAGGTAGACACAAAAGTGTGCAAAGGATGAGAGATGGAAGTCAAGATAGCCCAGACTGACTGGTTAGACTGGGACATCAACTCATGACCCTCCAGTCATCCCAGCCACTATTGCCCTGGGGCAGAGAAGGAAGAGCACCCAATAGTCACTTCTTTCTTGAAGGGGTGACTGATTGTAAGTCACGCACAGAGCAGGGTGCTTTTGAATACACATACACACACACCCAGGCAGAATCACACTAACTCCTTAACAATAAAGCTGTTCACAGAAAGTCAGAGAATGTTGGAGCTAGGAGGCAGGCTGACATCATGGATAGAGTGTTGGCCTTGAGGTCAGGAAGGCCTGGGTGAGCTTGAGTATGTTGCTTAGCCTCCCTCAGACTCAGTTTCCTCATCTGTCAAATGGTGATAAAAATAGCACTTCACAAGGTTGTTGTAAGGATCAAGTGAGATAAATTATGTAAAATGCTTTGAAAAGTGTTACATAAATTTTATCTTTTATTATTACTGAAGAAATCATTTAGCTCAACTTAGTGTTAAGACTTGGTTTACAGGGGGAGGAAACTCCCGTCCAGGAATGAGGAAGTGACTTTGATCAAGGTCACGTAATGAGCCAAGATTAGGACCCAAGCCTTCTAGGATGGTGACTCCAAACTGAATCCTTTTCCCATGATGACCGGGATTTCTAAATTGGGAGGCATTTTCTCCCCTTGCCTGGGAGAATGGATGGGGTTGAGCCAAAAGACATGTCTAAAATTATTGGAAACTTTTTTGAGTCTAATTCTTGCATAAATATATCCCCTTTTTCCATCCAGTCAAAACAAAGTTCAAATCAAAGAAAACAAAAGCGAGACTAACAGGGTAAATTTGTTCCAACTGACAGTGAGTGTAGCCCAGCGGCTATTTAACAGAGTATGTGCAAACGAGGTCATTTTGGGTTATGAGTGTGTCAGATCTCAAGACCGGCACAATCTGCCACTGAAAACCAGGGCGTGGTCTTATAATACTGATGCATTGTGTTGTAGCTCTACTTGCTGGTTTATCAAACGAAGCAATACAATTTTTACTACTGATCATAATATCTTATTTCTGTGAAATGTAGCTTTCTATTGCAGCTGTTAAAAAGATGAAATATCAGTCTCAATTGGTAGCTGAAAAAGAATCATAAGCATAAATATCATTACTGACACCATGTTTTGAGAAGCTTTGTGCCCATTGGATTAATAATATGATTATGTTCATGATTTGGTTAGTCATAGATATGAATATTTCAAAGAATTTGAAAACCAATAAATAACTTTACACATTGAATTTTTGTATTTGCGAAGCTCTATGACTGGTCTCCCGGTCTCTCCCTACTTCATTCCATCCTCCACTAGGCTACTTGTAGCTTCTGAACAGGATATTTCATCTCAAATTTCTGGGCCACTGACCTGGTTGTCTCCTATGCCTGGAGTGCTTAGCTCTCTCACCTCAGCCCCTTAATTTCTCTTGCTTCCTTCAAGACTCACCTCAGGTCTCACTTTCTTCAGGGTTCATTTCTGGTTCTCACAGTGGCTATTGCCTCCCCCCCCTTTTTTTTAACTACTTTTCATACACTCTGTATATACCCAGATATTTGTTTTCTCCATCGGGCTGTGAGTTCCTTGAAAGTAAGTACAGTGTTATGCTCTTTTTTGTATTTCTGGGGCTTAACACAGTGCCTGACATATGATAAGTGTTTAATAAATGCTCATTGAAAAATTTAAGATGGGTATTGTTATAAAACATTAATTTATTTGAATAAAATATAAGCTAATAAAATTATGTGCACAGATCAGTTTAGGAAAAGTGTTGAAGGAAATGTCATTTTTTTTTAATGGGGAGTGTTGGTAGATAAAGTTTGGAACCCCTGCGTTTTACCATGTTGACTCTCTGTGCCATGCACCTGCATGGAGTCATATCTATATAAACTAAGGGATGTGCATTTGCATAGTTATACACCCAGACAAGAGCATGCACATACATACAGCATCACCACTCATAGTCAGAGGCAGACATATATGTTGACATATAAACACAGTCTTATGTGATATGACATAGACACCAAGATTCAAAATCCTTCTCTAAACAAGAATAAGATGATTTTAAAATGAAAATATCTCCTATAGAGATTTTATGATAGCAGAAAAGGCCCTTAAGCAGGACACTGTGTAATGCTGAGCAAATCATTCTCTCGACTGGACCTCAGTGTCCCTATCTCTAGAATGAGGAGGTTGGAGCAAAGCATCTCTAAAGTCCCCCACAATTGTAAATCTTAGGATCCATAATGACCATTGAAGTGTAGTGATCAGCTAATTTACAACTTTATAGGGGAGGCTAACCTTTCCCAATCTAACTCAATTCAATAAATATTTATTAAGAGTCTGCTATGGGGAGCAGCTAGGTGGCACAGTGGATAGAGTACTGGCCCTGGAGTCAGGAGGACCTGAGTTCAAATTCAGCCTCAGACACTTGACACACTTACTAGCTGTGTGACCTTAGGCAAGTCACTTGACCCCATTGCCTTGTCCTCTCCCCTTTTCCCCTTCCCCCCCCCCAGAAAAAGAGCCTGCTATGTGTCAGACACTGTGCTAAGTGCTTTGTCTACAAAGATTTAAAAAAAAAAAAAAAGGAAGGTAGCTCAAGTCCTGATCTCCAGACATTTACATCCTATGAGGGGTGGGGAGAACAGCACATGCATAGATTAGTATATACAAAATATGTGAAGTAATTTTAGAAACAGGAGAGGTAAAATGCTAATGTTTGGGGAAAACCAGGAAAGGCTTCCTGTAAGATGTAGCCCTTGAGTGGAACCTTGAAGGCTTCCTGATGTGAAGAAGGTTCCTGCCAAACCCTAAGCCCCAAACTATCCCTTTCTTCCTTACCTTTATTTTCCCTCCAGTCCTCAAGTATTCAGCCTTTCCTTCCACCTATCCTAGAGAGAATTCAACAGAAAAATTTTCTGTATTCTCTCTGAGGTATTTGGTAATTAAAGGAACTTCCTAGCATTATCTGTATTATCTGCATTAAAACATAACCAGGAAAAGAAGTTTGACTGAAATTAGATTTAGGTCAACGTCTTACCATCATAAGCTCAAAATGGATGTGTGACCCAATTGAATATTAAGTGTTATACAACACACACATACACACACACACACACAATTAGGAGAAAGAGAGGTCAGGAAATAGCTATGTTTAGAGGGAAAGTTCATCATCAAGCAGGGATAAAGGTGATCAGAAAAGAAAAAACAAAAAACCTTAAATATCATGACATTTAAATGCTTTTACACTAATAAAATCAATGCATCCAAAACAAGAAAGGAAGCTACGAAATTTTAAAAATACACAAAATATCTCTAATAATGATCTGATTGCTAAGATACATAGGAATTAACATGTTCTCGCACATGCTTGCATGTGTACCCACATGAATAGGTATATATATGTGTATATACATACATGTCTATAACCAAGAACAATTCCAGAGTTCAAAAAAATATGAACAAATTATTCTCAAAAGAATTACAAACTATTAACCATATTAATGATTGCTCCAAATAATTAGTATAAGAGAAATGAAAATCAAAACACTTTCAAGTTTCACCTCATACCAGCAAACCGGCAAAGATGACAAAAAATATGAGCAACAAATGTTGGAATTCATTGGTGCTGCTGTGAATTTGTTCAGCCATTCTGTAAAGTGATTTGATTACTCGAATACCACCACCACCAAAAGAGCAACAATGGTTATGCTCTTTTACGCAGAGATCTAGTTGATATATGTATACGTGCATGTGCATAATATGCACGTGCATGTGTGTATATATATGTACACACATGTGCACTGCACACCCACACCCACATGTATATATGCATGTACATGTGTGTGCATGTGTGTACGTGTGTATATATGTATATGTCAAGAAAGTAAAAGACACAAAAGAAAAGTCTTATATAGAGAGAAAATATTCATACCATCTCTTTTCTGTTGTAGCAAAGACCCAGGGGGAAGAAGTCAATGCCCATCAATTGGGGAATGGCTGATCAAATTGTGGTAAATGGATGCAATAGTCTATTATCACAACATAAGAAATGATGAATATGAAGAATTCAGAGAAGTCTGAGAAGATGCATACGAATTGATACAAAGTAAACTAAACAAACCAGGAAAAAATTCACATAACAATTGCAACAATATAAATGGAAAGGACAACAAAAGGAAGTTGAATTCTATATACTTTTAATGGTCAAACTTAATTCTGAATAAGAGTTGAAAAAGTACACCTTTCACCTTTTTTTTTTTTGCAACAATGGGGGTATATGGATGTGGAATATGGCATATACTATCAGACTCAGTGATGTGTTGGCTAGTTACATCTACTACTTTTTAGAACTTTCTTATTCTTAGTTACATGGGATGTCTTGCTGGGTAAAGAAGTGAGGAGGAATATATTCAGAAATAAAGGTGATATAAACACACCAGATAGCAACAAAAAGGTAACCAAGGAACTGTTTCTAGTTACTGGGCCAATCCTGAGGCCCTAAAACTTACATCACACCCCACCACCAATGTGATGGTTGCCTCTTCTGGGGATACATATGGCTGAACTTGTCTTTGGGTTGTGCAGGAACAAATGACTTCATTATTCAAATTCTAGCTACATTCTAGGAATAGGAGCAAACATGTCAATCTAGCCCTTCCCTTCCCAGGCTGAAGAAGGAATTCAGAGAATGTGATTCATCCTTTATGAAATGCACACCTCCAGTTTGCCAGGTCCTAGTCCCACCCGTCTCCTGCATCAATCACTGTGGCCTGGGGTTCAGAAAAATGAAATGGGATATACTGATTTGTTCTGTTATTTTAAAATGTCCAATTTCTCCCACCTACTTTCAAGTTAAAATATACTGCTGATAAAACATTTAGGCATAAACAGAATAGAGATAGTAAAGGAATGAAATGAGATAGCTCTGTATATACAAGGCCATTTCCTCCCAAATAATAGCTTACTTATAGTCTTTTAAAACATAAAAACAATTTCCTGATATAATATTTACATTGATTTGCTCCTTCCTTATAACAAAGAAAAATTTGAGCAAAACTAAAAAAAAAATTTAGCCTCACCTAATACTATATAGAACATTTCACATTTGTAGTCTTCCCCCTCTACCAAGAGAGTTTCCCCTGTCCACCAAGAGATAGGAGCTATTTTTTCTTTTTTTTCCCCTGGGACCAAGCTTATCTTTTTAACATTACTATTTGGCCAATGATGGTATTTGCTGATAGGTTCTTAACATGTAACATGGTATGCTTGGTATCCCTCTCTCTCTCTCCCTCTCTATCTCTGTCTCTCTGTCTCTGTCTCTCTGTCTCTCTTCTCTCTCTCTGTCTCTGTCTCTGTCTCTGTCTCTGTCTAGCTATATCTGGGAAACAACGGATTGGCAACTTGAATGTTAAGCCAGTTTATTTTCCTTTATTTGGCCATGGGCTTGTGATTTGGTAGTTATAGAAACCCCTTTGTGAGGAAACTCTCTTTACTGATGAGGAATTTCTGTATAACTTAAAGTCTTAAAGAATTGCCTGGATTCAAGTAAAAAACTTCTTGAGACAATAAATAAATTTAGCAAAGTTGCAGGATATAAAATAAACCCACATAAATCCTCAGCATTCCTATATATTTCCAATGAAGCCCAACAGCAAGAGATAGTGAGAGAAACCCCATTTAAAGTTACTGTAGACATTATAAAATATTTGGGAATCTACCTGCCAAACAAACCCAGTACCTTTATGAATACAACTACAAAACACTTTTCATACAAATAAAATCAGATCTCACTAATTGGAAAAATATCAATTGCTCATGGCTGGGTAGAGCTAATATAATAAAAATGACAATTTTACCTAAATTAAATTACATATTTAGTGCCATGCCAATCAATCTACCAAAAAATTACTTTATAAAACTAGAAAAAATAGTGACAAAATTCATTTGGAAGAATAAAAAGTCCAG
>JAQQSW010007549.1:0-13677 GCA_028646575.1 Pseudocheirus occidentalis | reverse complement strand
AAAAAAAAAAAGAAAGAAAACAGAGGGATATTAATCACTTTTTCCAAGCACTTCATTTCTCCAATGTTCAAAAAAACCTAATTATTATATAGATCTAGACTAATAGAAACTAATCCATAAAAGAAAAAAGAACCCAAACTAGGTGAAATCTGTGTGAAGTGATAATATTAATGATATGATCATAGAGGTAGAACCTTGAAGGGACATCAGAGGCCACATGAGGAATCTGAGATCCAATGAGGTTAAGTGATTTGTCCAAGGTCACACAAATGGTGAGCATTCAAGGTAAGATTGAAATCTAAACCTGTTTACTCCAGAGTGAGTGCTTTTTATCTCAAACATGCACTTTCTCCCATTTCTATAATATATGTGCAAACAAGAAGGCCCCCTTAGGATTTTATTTCACAGGACAGCCAAGAAAAGAGAGACTTCTACTTCTCTTGCCTACATTTCAATCCAAGGGCCATAACTTTCAGCAGCAAATATTTGCAATTCAGTGAACTACAGGTCACACAGCCTTAAAAACTGCCAAGAGCTAGTGCACATTCATTTTCCAACAATTATATATAATAGATAGAGATATATAAATGTATATGTGTACATGGAATACTTACTCTTAGAGCAATGGAGAGCTCAATTTAAATCTTTCCCTTCATTCCTCCAATTAAGACACCTTCTCTTATATAGTTATTTACTGTAATTTTACTTCATTAGTGTAAGAGACATTATTTCATTTTAAATGTTGAGGTCTGTTAAAAACAGAAGACTCGGAGAAGTAGATGACTACTTTTTTTAATCAAACACATTAAAACCTTATCTCTATTTGATTTTTTAGAATTGCAAGTCACAAATTATCTGGAGCTTAGCACTCCAAGTCTCTTTCCAGGCCTGTAAAGTCAACAGTTATGGTGCTAAAGTTTAATCAATCCTATAAAATGTTACTCAGAAAGTGACCCTAGTGTTATCCTTGAATTACATCTCCTACATGAAAAAGCACTTTCAATACAGCTAGAGCAGTGGTTTTAAAGGCAATAACTAATATGCACCTGGCCAGAGATGAGAAGCAAGAGGAGGGAAGGGAAGGAAAATCACAAGAAGGGAGAAAAACCCAGAAAAAGTCTCATTTTCAAGTTTTTCCTCAAGAAGTTATCAGTGCATCAATGAATTAAGTTGAATTAAGTTGAATTAAGAAAGGTCTTCGCTATACTTTTTGACCTAGAGTTCCATGAGTTTCATAATGGAAATCAATCATAAATTTCCTTTTTGCACAACTTCCATGTTACAACAAACAAACCCACTGATGATTCTCTTTCAGAAGAATTACAAACATAAGAGCCTATGTATGTTCATGCAGTATCGTAATTTGTATATTCACAAAAATATGTGATACTCTTAAAATTGGTTTTTTAAAAAGGTGCTAATAAAATAGATTGCTTGGTCATTGGATTTTCAGGTTAATTGGAGGCTACCTTCATACTCCTATTTGTTTTAACCCTTGTTGTTAAAGATTTCTCAACCAGGAGAATCCTTTCCTGCCTTAGTAAGTATGACTGACTAAACACAGTAGCATTTTTCTCTCCCATTGGAAGATCATTCAAGGCCTCAGTTTCATCCTGAGACATTTCACTAGCATGCGTGTCAGAGTCTGGGATCAAGTTCTGGCCCTGCCTACCTATATGACCTTACACAAGTTGCTTCATATCTTAAGACTTCACCAGTAAAATGTAAAACATTTAGAAAAAGAAAAAAAAACTCTTTAACTATGAAATGAGAATGGTCTTTACAATCCTTTCTTGCTCTAAATCTAGGATGCTATGACCATTTGAATAGCATTTGCTTAACACAGCATATAGAAAAAAGTATAGGACATTAGACTGAATTGCACTGACCTGTTATGTATCTTGTAAGCTAGTTGTTTGGGTTTTGCTTTTGTTTTTAGACTAAATCCTTGTGTGAGCTTATGATTTGTCTATTTCTTGGTAAGATTGAGTTTCTTGGTCATTGTGGGCAGAAGAAATCCAATAAATTGAGGATTCTAGATTTGCAACACCTTTATTGAGAGAGGGGCATGGAGTAGGGGTGACTAGATGCCACACCATCTCCTGGATTTTCCAAAAACTTTTGTAGTGGAAAAGAGAAGTAGCAAATTAAATTCTAGAAATGGACCTAAATCAAAGAAAAAAACGTTATGAACACTAGATTTCCCTCAAATACAGACTCAGTATTAGAAAGTATTCCCTTCCAAAAGGATTCCATAGATTTTTTTCCTTGCTGTGTCCTAACTTAAATAAGATACTTTTGATGTTTTCACTTCCTACAATATATTAATCTGCTACTACTAATTCAAAGGAGAGACAACTACCTCCTCTAACACCCAAGAAAAGAAGGAGAAATAAGAGTCTCTACAATAGTCTGTCCAAGAATTTTAAGGTATCCTAAAGGAAACATTCTCCAACAAAGTTTATTTTGCTATGTGTTCAATAATTACACATTCATTTCTCTGTGGATAATGTACCACATAATAGATACCTACAATCATTTAGGGACTAGGCAATTATTGACTTGAGGGTGGCTTACTGATTAAACTGGCAATGGCTTAAGCATGACCAGAATCCAATGATGCACTATTAAAAATCTGTTTTGATCCCTGAGTATTTGTTATTTTATGTTTAAGAGGATTCTGAAACCAGGCACTAATTATCAGATCCAAAGTGTGGCCAGGACTATAAGAGATCAGCACCATTTCATAGTACTCAAAAAAGTTCTGTCCAATCTGCCACCAAGAGGGGATACGTCTTATGAATGTGTTTTCTTTAGCTGTCATGGAATAAAAAACTTCAAAGTAATTTAGTATTGTCCCAAGGGACAAGGAGTTCCCTCCACTAGTACCTTCAAACAAAGGTGTCTAACTATATAATGGATATTTTGAAAAAGGTCATTTTTTTCTCATATAAATTGCACTTCACTGCCTCTGTGATCTCTTCCAAATTTGAGATCTTGCTTCCTTAGAATATTTCCTGTCAGATCCTGAATACTGTGAATAATGAATTCTGTGAAGTGGTCAAATTATTTGGATTTGCCCTATATGAAGTCATAATATGTGGAAAATATGGTCATTGATACCATCCCAAAGGAAACATACACAGCACAATTCTATCAGTGCTGATAGAGGAGACTTGCAAAATATAATTACTCAAGCCCAGTTTTAGATAGTTCTTCAGTCTTTGGGAAGCAAAATGGTAGCAATGACTCCCAAAATAAGTTTTTTTTTGCATTTTCCAAGGGTCTTCAAACTTCAAAATCATTGAATAAATATTCTAGGAAAGATTTCCAATAAAGACTATGTTGTGAAAGTTTGTAAAGCACCATAGGTCTCCCATAAATAATCAGATTGCTATCTGGAAATAAACTCAGATAAAGCAATGATTTTTTAAAATCAGAAGAGAAGCTACAGCAAACTTGGCCATTCCTTTCAGAACTGCACCAAAAGACAGCTCCAGTTGGGAAGAACAATCAGACAAGGAAAGCTTCAGGACTTGGCTCTGAAGCATTCAGTCTCTAGGAGGAGGAGTCCTGTAAGAAAGGCCAGTAAATGTGCTTAAAGGTTGAGTGCTGGGAGTGAGGTTGCTCCAGGAAAGCTAGCTGAAGCTCCAGTTAAAGGACCTGAAGCATGTACATAATAGGAGAGGATTTTCACCAGTCAAGTCAATGTGAGCTCCAGTAAAGAGGACAGAAGGCAACAGGCATTCTGAACAAGAATGCTGAGGTGGGGGTTCAGGGGAAGAGGGAGGGAGGGCAAAATGTAAAGAGGTCACAAGTCAGAACTAGTTGTAATAATCAGGGCCTGAAATCAGATCTTCATTTTGGCAAATGAGAACAGAAGTGTGGAACAGTAACTATAACAGGGGATAATTCATTACTACATAAACTGTTTGAAAAATAAGAAAATAAAAGAAACTACCAAATTCCTTTATGTCACAAATATGATCTTATACTTAAACTAGGGAGAATCAAAACAAACAAAAATCATAAGAAGAATTAATGTAAACATTGTAAACAAAATACTAGCAAAGAGTCCACTGCAAGATTTTACAAAGGTAATGCACTATGACTAGAATGGCTTTATACCAGGAATGCAGAGCAAGTTCAAAATTTGAAAACTATAAGCATAACTGACCATATAACAAAATAACAAAAATCATATAATTGTGTCAATTGAAGCATGAACAATTCTTTACAAGATATATCACATTCCTTTACAAAAAAACACAAGAAGGCATAGGAATGATTGGAGCTTTCCTTAATGAGAAATAATGCTAGAGCTACATTTGCCTTCTGTGTTGTGCTTTGGAGTTTCAGAAGATAGAAAAGACACAGAGACTTACACCCATTGCATCTCCCAACAATTCAGCTCAGAAATGTTCTGACAGAAGTAATCAATTGTTTGAAACATGAGTTCCTTGTATAGATCTTTAGCAAGGTAATAAATTTCTTAGAATAAATTAAATAGAATGGGAAAGGGTTAAAAGATATTAGGAGAGGGAGATGATAAAAGAGAGAATGGTTTAAGGGAGGCAGTGGTAAGAAGCAAAAAAAAAAGACTTTTGAGAAGGGACAGGATAAGAGAGAAAGATAAACAGAAGAAAATAGGATGGAGAGAATACACAGTAATGATAACTGTGAATGTGAATGGGATGAGCTTACCCATAAAATGAAAGCAGGTAGCAGAATAGATTAGAACTAAGAATTCTACAGTATGTTGTATATATTATATATGAGACACACTTGAAACACAAAGTCACAAACAGAGCTAAAATAAAGAACTGGAGCAGAATTTATTGTACTTCAGTTGAAGTAAAAAAAAAAGTTAGGGGTCATAATTTCAGATGAAGCAAAAGCAAAAATAGATCTAATTCATTAAATAGATCTAATTAAAAGAGATAACCAAGGAAACTACATTTTGCTAACCATAGATAATGCAGTAATCCGAAAAATGTTTACATCAGGTCTCTCTGATAAAAGCCTCATTTCTCAAATATGTAGAGAACTGGGTCAAATTTACAAAAATAAAAATACAAGTCGTTCCCCAATTGATAGTCAGTGGATGTGAAAAGGCAGTTTTCAGAAGAAGAAATAGAAGCTTTCTATAGCTATATGGGGAAAAAATGCTCTAAATAATTTTCAATTAGAGAAATGCAAATTAAAACAACTCTGAGATACCACCTCACACCTATCAGAAATGACAAATTCTGGAGAAGATGAAAGAAAATAGGTATACTAATAAGTTGCTGGTGGAGTTAGGAACTAATTCAATGACTGTGGAGAACAATTTGGAAATATGCCCAAAGGGCTATAAAACTATATACCCTTTGAACCAGCAATACCCCTACTAATCTGTATCCCAAATAGATTGCAGAGATGGGGGAGGAGGGACTGATCCTTTCACAAATATTTATGGCAACTCTTTTTGTGGTGACAAAGAACTGGAAGTTGAGGAGGTACTCATTAATTGAGGAATGGCTAAATGAGTTGTAAGCATAAGATTTGAGCACTATTGTGCTATAAATAAAATAACAAGCAGAATAGTTTCAGAAAAACCTGGGGAGACTTATGTGAAGTGGTGCAAAGTGAAGTAAACAAAACCAGGAAAACATTGTACACAGTAATAGCAATACTGTAAGGATGATCAATTGTGAAAGACATAACTACTTGGATCAAGACAACAATTCAAGAAAATTCCAAAGGGCCCATGAAGAAAAATTCTGTCTCCAGAGAGAGAAGTGAAGAATTCTGAGTGCAGATTGAAGCATACTTCTTTTGCTTTCTTTATTTTTCTTGAGTTTTTTTCTGTGTGTTTTCTTTTGTTATTTGGCTAATACAGAAATATGTTTTTGAATGACTTCACATGTATGACACATAACTGCTTGTCTTCTCAAGAGGTGGGGGAGGGGTTGGAGAGAGGGAGAAAATTTGAAATTCAGTTTTTTTAAATGAATAGAGTATTAATTTAAAAAATTTCTCCAGAGGTTATGCCCATGTGGCATAGCCTTTCACAACTTTTATAGGCACAGTCCCAGGTGCAATTGAGTCTCTTTCAGTCCTTCTCTTTTACTTTCAAAGATGCAAGCCTTCCTTCTTCCACCATCTCTGACTACCATATGTCATCCTTTAAGGTGCTATGAATTTGGGGAGGCAAACCCAAAGAAAATTATGTCAAAATGACAGTGGTGGGAGGTAGAAAGCCCCATTGCATCCTTATTCATCTTTTGATTTTGACAATGCCCCCAAAGACTTGACAAGTTGTTTGCTCTGCAAATAATGCAGAGCAAAAGGCATGGGTACAAGAGTAACTTGCAAGAACTTTCATTGAACATATAAAGCTTTCACAATATTTTTGAAATTTGTAGCTTTCCATGTTTTTTTCCATAAATTTCTTAAATAAATTCTTGTTGAATTGACTTCTTGTCTCCTGTGAGGTTTTAACTCCCCGTTCTTCCTAGTTTGGAATTAATTTGTAGGATTTACACATAGTATAATGGACTCAAGGGCCCAGACAGGCCCTAGGAACTTTATATCCACCAGAAAACACTGATCCCCAATGCCCCAGTAAAGGATGAACATTGCCCAGTCTTCATTTCATACTTTCCTCTTTTTCTTTCTTCCAAAATGGAGTCGAGATATAAAAATGTCTCCTAGAAGAATATTCAAACCAGTATTCCTAACCATGCCAGGAGTGAAAAATATTAATGATTTCATGAGAAATGTATGCTCTCAAAAAATTGTCCTGATTTCTTCTCCAAAGACTTTTGGAACACTTACTGAATCCAAATCTCTCTATCTTTGGATGTTATCCATTACTAATTACAATAAAAGGATAGCTGCTGAATGAGAATGGGTATTTTCCATTTAAAAACAAATTAGCTAAACCCTCCCCCTACTTTCACTCAGTTAAAGTGCTTGTCTAGTCAAAGCAATCAGGTGGTCAAATCAGGCATGTCTGCCCACCTCCTTTTTGATGACAGAGATTATAAGGCACAGGAGTTTAGAAACATATCATAGTTAGCAGTACTAGACTGGAAGAAAGATTCCAACCTTCTTCCTTCATCCCACACCCCAATTCTCATTCTAGGCCCTGCCCCAAATTTCTTTGGTATATTATCTTTTGATGGTTGAGGTAAAGGCATAAATTTAGGTCCAGGTCACTGAACAAATCAGGGAGAGAGAAGGGGTGAAAAAAGGGGAGAAAAAAATGTATATGATAACTTTATTATGTATTTAAAAGGCATGCCAAATTGTACATAATAGATTTGCATTTTCATATATGATTATCTTATTATGCTATTTATAAATTTCATAAATTAAAAATCAAATAGATAAAAAAAATTTAAATCCCACTCTCATCTCCTCTTCAAGATTCACAGGTTCCTAAAGAGGTTGGGGGGTTCTCTGTTGTCATTGGCTCAAAACCCCAATGGTTGTGTTCCTTTCATTTTAAGGATGTAATTATTAGCACTTCACGTTCCATTTAATCACTTAACATTAAGTAGCTTTTACAAAAGAATATTTGGCTTTTAAAGACTTTTATAACCTGCCCTCCTCCCACTTTTCCAGCTTGTTTACACCTTACTCTCCTGCAAGTAGTCAATGTAGCAGTAATTGGCCAGATATGTTATATTTCACCCATCTCCCAGGATTCTTCAGAACCCTTGAGGGGATTTGTGGATATCTAGGTTCTCTGCCATTGATTCCAACAACTCCAGTTTTAGAGGGTTCCTTCCACTCCAGTTTCATTTAACCACGTAGAACAGCTGGAATAGCTTTTACAAAGGAACATGTATTTCAAAAGGAGAGCAAGAATAAACATATAAACATCAATTTAATACCTCCAGGTATTAATAATGCCCCCCTGAACTCCCTGTACTACTTCATATTCTGACAAGGGAACAGGATCAGGTTCATGGCTTAGCTCATTTCCTATATATCATAATCCAAAGTTCCAAGTCCAAAGCCCACCACTGTTTTGAAGTCTCAGGCCCCATGGCTTCTCAAAACTTCCCTGCAGGACTGGCTAGCTCCACATTTGGGCTGGAATCCTGACTCAAAGTTCAGAGTAGCTCAAACTCCCAAATCCAGTGGAGATTCCATCAACTGTACCTAGAACCTAAAAAGACAAATAAGTCAAACCAAAACACCACTCCTAAGCTGATTCTCAGAGCCACAGTTTAAAAGGAAAAAAGAGGGGAAGGAAGCCGTTGTCCCAACCCAGGTAGTTCATGGTACCCAAGTTGTGAGTGATTATGACCTCCACCCTCCCAGAACTTCATAGGGAAAATAATATAGAGTATCCTAGTCTGGCAGTTTTTAAAGACACTGGATGTTCTGGCTATGCATATAATTGAAAAAAAAAAAGTACTCCTACCCATGTGATAGAGAAACACAGGAAATCTTCTCCTGAATTTCAGATGCCTCCATATTGTATAGAAATGTATAGAGAATGTATAGAAAAGTCCATACAATTAAGTGACAGTTAACTTGATTTTCGTCACATGAAACTTTCTCATATATCTCTCAGTTCTATACATTTTTTTAAATTTTTAATGTCTTATAAATTTCTTTAATCCGCAATAATTATAAAATTATATAATGGGATGAATAAGAGATCTGAAAAGGACTTCAGCATACATTAAATCAGTGTTTCCCCATGGTCACCACATGAACTGGCAGGGGTACATAGCATATTTTTACTGATCCATAAAACATTTTTAAATTTATTTTTAGTTTTCAACATTCATTTCCACAAGATTTTGAGTTGCAAATTTTCTTCCTATCTTTCCCCTACCCCCCACCCCAAGATAACAAGCCTAATGAATACCCCTTCCCACAATCTGTTCTCTCTTATACCCTCTTCCCTACCTCCTCCTAGTTTTCTTGTAGGGCAAGATGGATTTCTATACACCATTGCCCATATGTCTTATTTCCTACTTGCATTTTTTTTGACATTTGCAATCCACCAAACTTTGACCAAAGCCTTTGTAGCAGCAAATGCCCTAGCAAACCCAGGATGGCTGCTAGCACAGGTTCTTAGATCTGCTTTTCTAAAGGAAAGCAACTCAAAATGAGCTAACAATCTTACTTTAATCAATCAAACATATATCGTTTACCTAATTCAGGAAGAAAGTCAGCACCTTGAATTTCAGAAAATACAAACAGAGGCTACAAGAAGATAAAAAAAAATATATGTAGGCAGAGAAACAGACCAGCAGGCAGGGCTTCCAGCTGTCTGACCATTACATCCATACCTAGTTAGTTACCAAACAGGGAAGCACCAATATCTGGGTTTTCAAAGCCAGGGGCACTCAACAGCTGCCCAGAGTCTCCTCTGGCCAAATCACACAACTCTTCCCAAAGTGAGCCCCAAAGCAAAGCCACACATCAGGGTATATATAGCCTTTTCCTAGGTCAGAGAATGTCACAACCCTCTCGACCCCCTGCCCAATCACAAAGTACCAAAGTATAAGCATTCCTGAAAAACAAGCCTCCCACCACAGGCTCCATGTGACCACATTCAGCCTATTAGGGAAAGAGTATATTTTCTTTTCTATTTTTTTTTGTATTATGCTTTTTTTTTTGCTTTTTGGAGGACAATTGGGGTTAAGTGACTTGCCCAAAGTCACATGGCTAGTTGTTTTGTGTCAAGTGTCTCAGACTGGATTTGAACTCCAGTCCTCCTGACTCCAGGGCCAGTGCTCTATCCACTGTGCCACCTAGGTGCCCCCCAGAGTATATTTTCAAATCAGGGAAGGTTCTCAGATTCACTTAAGCCTATCAAGGGGCCAAGGGGCAGGGAAAATCTTCACATTATCATTACCATAACAGGTACTTGAATACACATACATAGGCCTATGTTAATTCCCCATCTCCCAGTGACAATCCCCTAAACCACTGAGAATAATTTTATTGAGGCTACAGAGAATAGATCTGACAAAGGTGAGAATTTAAATTATCAACCTGCCCATAGTAACATTTGAATTGAGAGATACTCAAGGACAGTGCCTTCATTGTACAGAGAGGTTTATTGATTTGCCCAAGACACATAATCACTGAGTAGACAGTCTGTGATAATGACTCACTCTGGAGCTGAGTATACATTCAGAACATAATAGTTTATACTGAACATCTTTGCATAACTTTTTAGAGATCCCTTGCAATCCTGGGGCTGCTTGAATAATATTTGTGCCTCTGCTTGCAACTCAATGTTTTCTTTTTTGTCTTGTTTTGAAAAACTGTGATTTCATTGTTTTAGAGAAATCCTATCCCTTCGGCTGTGCAATTTATAATCTTAAGAGAGTTTGCAGGGTGAGTGTGAGTGGGGCAAGGCCTAAGGTTAAGTGACTTGCCCAGGGTCACAAAGCTGGCATCTGTCAGAAACATAATTTAAATCCTACTCTTACTAACTCCAAGACCAACAGTAGAGGCTCCCAGATGTCACAATGGGTAGGGCTAGGAATCTGGAAAGCCTGAATTCAAATGAGACCTCAGATATTTACTAGCTGTGTGACCCTGGACAAACCATTTAGATTCTGTTTGTCTCCATTTCCTCAACTATAAAGTAGGAATAATAATAGTATATGCCTTATAAGATTGCTATGAGGCTCAAATGAGATATTTCTAAGGCACCAAGCACAGTGCTTGACACATAGCAGGTATTTAATTGATGCTTATTTCTTCCTCCTTCTTCATGACACCACACAGTTTCTCTTATGGTATAATTCTCAAGACCTCTATACCAAAGCATGAACTAAGAGTAATGTGATATTTCCAAAAAGCACCCAAAAAAGACCTAAAATTCTTTTTAGGAGATATACTTGAAAGAATTGTGTCTATTAATAATTTTTCATATGTTCTTTTCCAATAGAAATAATAAACAAGCTATCCCATTTGCTTTTTTTCCTCCTAATACCTCAATTACACATTAATAATCATAAGCCAAAACAACTCACTTCAAAGTGGAAAGAACACTCAGTCAGTCTCTTGGAGGATAAGAAACCACCTACTTGACTACTCATTTTCTCTCACCTGATAAGTTATTTTGGTAATGCATTGGTTGGTTGTTGTCCTTAGTTCTCAAAGAGGACCAAAATGATTTTACTATGCTAGACTCAAGTTTCAATGTGTCCAACATTCTGTGACTGATCAGACCAATACAAGCTCAGAATGTTCTACCATAGGTTGGACACAAATAGTCCATGTGAACATTTGGAGTGGATTCACTAAATTTGTGGATTCTGTATTTCCTTTGAGCTGTCCCAATTCTGCTTTGCTCATAGAGCACAAGCACCTTTCCTAATGTGGGAATGCCATGCCGAGTGGTGCTGTGCCAGTTGTCTACTATGTCACACAATCAATTCCAAAGTTCTTAAGCAAGACCTTGAGAGTACCCTCGTATCACTTAGATACAGGTTAAGTATTGACCATATGGACTAAGGCAATAAGCCTCAGAAATAAAACTAGACATCACTTACTCCCAACAGTTAATGTTGAATACTGGGGAGACAACGTGGCCAAGTAAAGAAAGTGATAAATTTGGAGTCAGAAGACCTGGGTTTGAATTTTCCTTCTGGTGATTATTCCCTGTGTGACCCTGTCAATTATTATACTTTCTTGTGCCTCAGTTTCTTGATCTGTGAAATTCAGATGTTGGACCAGATAATTTTTAAAGCCTCTTCTGGAACTAGTTCTATGATAGTATGATCTATATAATCTCATAGACTTCTGGATCCTTCCTGGAGCAATTAAAGCTACATAGTCAGACTAGACCAGAATTTCATTCACAACAGGGAAGTTCTTTGTAAAAGGAGAAAGAAGTGCCAAGAAAATGTGGATAGAGTCTATTAATCTTTTTTTTTAAAAAAAAACTCTTCTAATTAGTTAAAAGGATATGAATTAACCTAGAATGAATGTTCAATTCATCTAATCTCATCATCATCATAACTGTTACAGGAAGTTCTAATCATTACACAGACTTAAATACCAAACCGTCTTGTTACCTCACCTTTAATGAAGATGACTCATTTACGTTTCACTCTCAAGCTACAACTACCAAGACTGGCTCCTCATCTCCTCAGTGATTTTGCTTGAGTAGAAAAGAGAAAGAAGAAATGCACTTGAGAATAGTAACACCCCTGCCCAGCCTCTCTGATCTATTTCATAGCCATTAATCTGGACTTCTGTTCCTAGAGATTAAACAAAAATCTGAAGAAGTTAAGTCTGGAACTTAGGAAGGTGGGAAAGGTCAAAGTATTGTTCTGGTGGTGAGCAAGTATCTAAACACAATAGAAAACATGGTAAATAATATAGTGCTATGTCTATAAGGTCTCTATCACTGCATTCTATTAACTGATCACAAATCTATCAACCAGAAATCAAGTATTAAGGAAAAAATCTAGTCATGCCACATTTTATTTGCCAAGAGCCTATAGAAAGAAGGCCCTGACAAAGTCCAAACTATGGATATTTAAGGATCAAAAAAGCAAGATGTTTGGGGTCCTGAGGAGGAATGCAATATTTATCTTCCCTCTTCTATCTTCTCTTGTCTCTTTATATCTCTCTGTCTGTCTGTGTCTTTCATACCCACACGCACGCGCACACACACACACACACACACACGCACATGCCAATAAACATTAATCAACCACCTACTATGTGACAGGAACTGTGCTAACACTGGGAATACAACTAATAAAGACAGTCCCTGCCCTTAATAAACTTACAGTCTCAAAGGGGAAGACAACACACTAATGGAGGCAGGAAGTAGGGGGTAAAGAGGATGAGAAAAGGGGACACCTTGTTCCAAGGAGTTGAAACCAGGAGGAACAACAGATGTAAAATGGAATGAGCTGAGAATCCAGTTTCTGTCCTCTATAAAAGAAGGCATTGAGGGGAGCTTGGCACCCCATCTTCCAGGCCTCTAATTAGAGTGGAAAGAAAAGGCTGATTTATCAATCAAGTCTTGAGTTAGCAGCTTCATAATGAATTTAGGAGTGTTGAGTTTATCCTGGGAAGGCCATCTTGTTCCATGGAATGGAAACCAGGTAGGGCAGAGCACACATACACACACACACACACACACACACACACACACACACACACTAGTACTTCAATACCTTAAGTACCATTGATTTCTTCTGTGGGAGTACTTCCTTGTCCCACATGGATTGCACTTCAGACCCTCTGACCTTGTAAGATGGCCTTCATTTCCAAAAATCATCACCCCACAGCAATATTACTTTGACCCTCTCTGAATCTGGCTAAGCTTAGACTTAGATGAAAGACAAACAGTCCATCACCAGAGACCTTAAAACTTTTTGGTTTAATCAGATACCCAAGAGTTTAAATTTCACAGGCAGACCATTTTAAAATTCTAAGTCACCCCTATGCTACATTGAGGTATTTGAATAGCATCTTTAAAAAGTACATATTTCACACACGCGCACACACACACACACTGGAATTACAAAGAAGAAAATAACAAAATAGGCTTCATCTATTTTATCATTAAATAATAAGTAGAAGTTTCTGAAGTCATGTGTTCAATGAGTTACAGAACTAGACATTTTTTCCAATCCTCACAATGTCTCAAACCTCCCAAAAATAGGAACTATGTGCAAAAATTAGGAC
>JAQQSW010007548.1:0-13677 GCA_028646575.1 Pseudocheirus occidentalis | reverse complement strand
AGAGAGAGAGAGAGAGAGAGACAGAGAGAGAGAGAGAGAGAGAGAGACAGAGACAGAGACAGAGACAGAGAGAGAGAGAGAGAGAGAGAGAGAGAGAGAGAGAGCTGTTTCAGTGTTCCAGTCTGGAAGTTTTTAAAGACACAGACTTTTCTACTTGTAGAGTCAATCAAAAGCAGCTATTCCTAACCATGTGGTAGAAGACTGCAGGATAGAGAATGCCTCCATGTTAGGTGATCTAGGCATACTTCAAGCCCCATTACACTAGTATAAGCAAAACTAATCATAGAATAAATTATTGATTTGAATGGGGAGAATAAAAATCAATGACAAAGAAATAGATGGAAGGAAACAAAAGCTTAGCGGCTATAACTTTAAATATGAATTAAGCAAACTAATAAAACAAAGAGGCAGCAGAATATATAAGAAAATAGAATGCATCTGTCATATGAAATACATTTAAACCATAAAACCACATAAAGAATAAAAATGATAGGATGGAACAAAATGTATTGAGATGGATGATGATGGAAAAGTTATATGCTATGAGACAAAGCAAAAATAAAGATTTGCAAGGTAGATGGAGAAGAAGAAAACTATATTGTGCTGAAAGAAACCATAGGAAATTAAATATGAATATACATGTATATATACATATATAGAGACACACATGATATAGGTGTATGTATATGTATGAATGACAAAACCTTTAAACTCATAAAAGAAAATTTAAATAATTTGTGAAAAGATATAAACAGTAAAACAATAATTATAGGAGACTTTAATATTCCTCTCTCAGAGCTGTATACACCTAACAGAAATATCAACAATAGGATCAATTATATGGGGAAATGATTGTGAAAAAAACTGGAGAAACAATGGAGAAAAACAATTTTTAAGGCAGCTTCAAAAGATGGAAGGAAGAATAACGGAAAGTGAATACAGAAACAAAACCTGGACATGTGAAAATAGCATCAGATATGATAAAGTCTTTAATAAGCTAAAGTTAGTGAGGAATTCTAACTATAACAAAAAGGGTTTGAGGTTTGTCCTAGTAAAAAGGATGGAGGGGGAGAGGGAACAAAGAAAGGTTAGGATTGCTGCTTGCAGTAAATAAGATGGTAATAATGGAAAATGGATAGATGGCAGTACTATTCAACTGTTATTTCACTTCCATTTTCTTTGCCAAAGAGAATAATCTTAAGGAAAGAGCAAAAATAGCTAACAAGTCTTGATATCAAAGGTAAGATAAAAGATAGGAAGAGAGAAATGCTTTGTCCTTGATATATTAAAACACTAAACCCAGATGAACTACATCCCAGAGTACCAAGAACTAGTAGGTGTGATTACTAAATAATTGTCAATAATCCTTGAAAGACAGGAGAGTGGAAGAGCTACTTTAGGAGTAAAGAAAGGAAAATGTTGTTTGGATTTCAAAAAGAGGAGTGAGGTAAAATATGAAAATTATAAGCTAATAAATTTGACTTCAATTCCTGATAAAATTCTAGGCCATATTAAAGGGTAGTAGTGATCATTTTGAAAATAGAACAGTAATCCCGCAAAGTCATCCTGACTTCATCCCATCAAAAATAGATAATACCAATCTAATTTCATTTTCTTTTTTCAACAACATTGTTAGACTATTGGATTAAGGGAATTCTATAGATGTAGTTTACTTAGATATTTAGCAAAACATTCAAGTATGTCTTTTGTACTATTCTTGCAGATAAGATAGAAAAATGTGAGCTATAAAAATAACTAAGGTATTTAAAAATAACTAAGTTATAAATCTAACTAAGGTAGATTTGTAAGTGGTTCAATGACTTGGCATAAAGAGCATACATTAATGTGAGGGTTAAGAAATACAAGTTGCAGGTGGTTATGATGAGGCACAGGGAAAATTGAGGCCCTGGAAAAGTCTGGGTCATGTGGAGTTCAGGGCATACTGGATTCTCCGGGTCTCTCAGGGCATGGGGAGCAGCAGTGCTTGGAGTTCTCCTGCATGTAGAAACCGGGTTTTCTAGATAATGTCTCCTTACCCCAGGGCCAGATGAAGCCCTTGTAACCCTAACGTCCTGCCCCCACATTTGGCTGTATCCTGCTCCTTGCAGCCTGACCTTGTTTTTTATCACATGTAGTATATGCCTCTGGGTGATATATAAGACTCAGGTTTTGAGGCAGGAGAGAGAGGGGTCTTGAAATCTTGCTGTAAAGCTTCACCATGGAGGGGACTCAATAAAATTTTGCTGTTTACACCTTTGAGACATGACTCTTCCATACTTGAGAACACGCTGGCGCCATCTCCATGGAGGTAAGTAACTGGCTGCCCCTGCAATCAGGGAAAGTGACCCTGACACATTAAGGTTTAAAATCCCATTGGAAAGAGGTCTCTGGTGGAGTTTCTCTGGTGTCTATCCTTGGTCTTATGAGATTTAACATTTTATCAGTGACAGATTAAGGAAGATCATGTTTGCAGATGACACAAATTTGGAGTGGAATAAGACTAACTTTTTAGTCAGAAGATCTGGGTTTAACTCTCACATCTAAGGCTTGATCTTTGTGTGGCTTTGGACAATTCACTTACTGTTTCTGAGCCTTCATTTCCTCATCTGTAAAATGAAGAGTTTGGATTTGATGGCTTCTAAGGTCTCTGTGAAATGTAATTCTATGATCATGTAATAGCTAACATATTGCATGACTGAATCAGTATCTAAAAGACCTCATAACACTAGAATATTGGGCTAAATATTTTTAGATTTCAGATTACCTCCCTAGTCTCCAGAATAGGAGGGATTTATTTTATTTTTAATTTATGGAGTAAAACATTTCTATAACATCGCATAATTTTTAAAAAGATGATTGTACATGAAACTGCAGATCTATTGTGTGCAACTTGCTGTTCCTTTTAAATACATAATAAAGTTATCATGTAATTTCCCCCCCTTTTCTTCCCTCCCTCAAATCTTATAACCTAGGTAGTGAAGGGGATATAGTGGTAGCCATAGAGTCAAGAAGACCTGAGTTACATACAATCAGGTCTCAGACATTTACCGGCTATGTGACCCTACACAAGGTTGCCTCAGTTTCCTCACCTGCAAAATGGGGATAATAATAGTAACTACCTCCCAGTGTTGTTGTGAGAATCAAATGAAATAACATGTAAAGTACTTTGCAAACTTTTAAGTATTGGCTTGCCTTGGGCATGTCCATATTGCCTAACATAAAGGTGCCCTGAAGCCTGTGTTTTCCTGCAGTGTGGGTGGTTGTAGCCTCATTTGATTGTCTGCATAGCTAAAGTCTTTAAAGCTGGCCATCTGGCATAGTCTCTCCTTTTGCCCTGCTCAGTCTTTGCTTGCTGCTTCCAGTGGGTGACAATCATAGCTTACTCACATCATGGGTACCATGAACTGAACTGACTGGAGGTTATTCTAGCTCTGAGAATGTGATGGTAATGTGAATTTGAAGATCTTTCCTGCCCCCTAATAGGCTGAATGTAATCACATGGAGTCTGGTGAGAGGAGTTTGCTGAAAGGTGGAGCAGAGGTGGGAGGAAGCTGGGAGTCAGAGTAGCTAGTATGGTGGGAGAGAGAGGACACAGTCAAGCTGACAGCTAGGATTGGATCATGAGTGTTTGTGGGAAAGCTTTGCAATGGCATTACTCTCTGCAGTGATAAAATGTATTAACTTCTTTGTTGCTATGATGGATTAAGTTTTCTGGTGTTGGGATTCAGCTTTCTGGTATCTGAATAAATGGTTGATTCTATCTTCTATATGGAGAATCTGCTATATTTTGCAATTCAGAGCTATGCTGGCATATTCATAGTCAATGCTTTAAAAATCACATTGGTGCTACAGAGAAATGGAACTCTTCTGTTTCTTTTGCCTTCTCTGTTTTAGGTATCTGAAGTAATCCCTACCAAACAGGGAATTCTAGCCAATGTTGTAGACAGTCACCCCAACAAGAAAGCCCAGAGAATCTAGAGTGCCTGGGTCTTGAACTCATTGTAGAAGGGAAGAACTTGGAACTTAGGCTCTATAGGAACTAAGCTTTTGGTATATTTGTCATTTTTACTTTTTGAAATAATTATTTATTTGTAAAAGCTGATCTATTAGTAGTGGTCAAATGGAACTGGGATGGGGGCAGAGAACTTACACTTGAGGAAACAGTGGGAGTTGGAGCCAATGGCAGAGAGCCTAGATATACCCTCAAAACCCCTTCAGGGTACCAGATAACCCTGGGGGATTGGTAAAGTGAAATGTACCTGGCATTTAAGCAGTGGGGGAGAAGATGGTCAGTGTTAACATAAATGCTAGCTATTATCATTATTAATTGCTTCAAATATAATCTGGCATTTAAAATTCAATTTCATAAGTATAACTAGGGGGAGATGAGGGTAGATATCAGATCATCAGTATATCATCTGGGCATTTTAGTGAACATGATCTCAGGAACTGTGCACTGTGCTGGTAATTATTTAACAATTGGATCTCTGAAAAATTTTTTTGAATATACTCACAAAGCACTTTCAAATTTAATCTGCTATTTTTTTCCTCCAACATAAGTCTAGAAAATCTACACAGCAATAAGTCAAGTCTTTATTTGTAGTTTACTGACTTCTAAAGTATAGATGCTCACAATAAAAAAATAATGATTGACTTTCTGTAGCAAGTACAAACTGGTTCCAGCATACCCTTGGATGTCAGTGTAAATCAACAGTATACCATGCCAAACAAAGGAGTAATGCTGTCCTAGGCTTCAATAAGAGATACTTGGACAATGATCCAAGACAGTTCCAAAGGACCTGTGATGAAAAATGTGATCCACCTTACTTTTCAAACTTTCTTTTTCTTGTGTGTGTGTGTGTTTTTCTTTTGCAACATGGCTATATGAAAATGTTTTGCATGACTCCACATGTATAATTGATATCATGTTGACTGCCTTCTCCAGGGGTAGAAGGGCAGGTTCAAGATATAATTTGGAACTCATTTTTTAAATGAATGTTAAAAAACAATTTTCAAATATAATTTGGAAATAGTTAACAAAAATTATATATATGTGTGTGTATATATATATATATATATATATTTTATTTTAGAAAGAGATGCTTAGGCTATATGAGGTGAAAGTTTTGCTGCACCACACCCTACAGAGTAACTCACCATGGCCGTGATTCACCAGACTGAAGCATCTCTACCTCGTCACCCCTCCCTGTAAGAATTGAGAAGCTTTTTGAGAAGAGGCATTCTATCTCACTTTGTGTATGTATCCCTAGTGCTGGTACACAGGAAAAGTACTGAGAAGAGGAAGAAGAATTAGCAGGACCAGAGGAGAAGGAAGAGGAAAAGGAGGGGAAAATGAAAGGGGGAGAAGTGCCTGCAGCAATAGCAACACCAGAGTCCTGATTTCCGGCTCTTGGAGGGCAGATTATTCTCATTTACTCAAGCTGCTCCCTTAGGGCTGTATGTCCAGACTATAAAGACAAACTGTAAAGACTCACTGAATCTCTGTCCAGAACAAGCTCTTCACATCTCTTGCTTCTATGATCAAATCAATACTGCTATTGGTTCTGGAAAGGACATGTTGTTCATCATCCCTGCCCAGGTTTTCCAGACCAAAACATTCTTAAATGTATTGTTTCCCACATTAGAATATAAGCTACTTGAGGGCAGAGACTCTCTCTCCCTCTCTCCCTCTCTTCCTCTCTCCCTCTCCCTCTCCTTCTCCCTCTTCCTCTCCCTCTCCCTCTCCTCTCCCCCCATCTCTCTGTATTCCTAGTGCTTAGGATAATGTCTGGCAAATATCATTTATTCACTTATTCAATCCTTCCTGTGTGGAGGTGGTCTAGGAGAATTTGATAGAAACTTCAGAGAAGAGGGTTTAGATTCATGTAAGGAAATCTTCCAACAACAAACTTCTCCTAAAGTCGAATGAGTGACATCAAGAAGTACTGGGTTTCTTCTTACTATCAGTCTTCAAAGGATTGATAACTATTTGCCAGGGATTTTACCTTTGTAATTTTGAGCAAGTCACTTAATCTTTCTTGGTCTGTTTTCTCATCTGAAAAATAGTATGGGAGAAATCCAACAAGGTGACTACTAAGGTATCTCCATGCCTAAAAATATTATCTAAAATCTCATAGAAATTTCTGTTCAAGGATAAATAGGTCAGACTATGTCAAGTGTCTCAGGTGCCTTCCAACTCAAATTCTTCAATGTTTCCTATTGTCTTGTTCATTCACACGGCAATTCTGTCTAAGTCTAAGAAAAAGTGAATGCTTGTCTTCATAATTTGCCCCCAGGCAGGCTCTTCTAAGTGACTTTTTTTTACAAAAACGATGTCAGAACCAACAGCAGTCAGTCTCCTCTTCAGTACCATGGACACTGACATTTCACTGGTTCTGATTATAAGAGATGAAGAGAACCATTTTACTGTGGCACAAATCATTTCCTCCCTAGGGCATCCCCTACCCCACTCTTTTCCCCTCCTCTCCTCCTAGAATAACTGGTACTGTCCTGCCCACACCCCTACTGCCCTTCCTATACCCAAGACCCACTATATGAATAATAGCCATTGTACCAATTATAGTACTTTTCATCTGGTTACATTTCAGCCCTGTCTGGGGTTAGAGCAATTTCCTCCTTTAATTAATTCCTATCATTTAATTAAGTGACTAGAACTATCCCCCATTAATCCAGATTGGATGCCTGCTATGCCCAATTTATTGTAGGACAAAGGTTACTGACACCTTTAGTAACATCCCAACTTATGTCCATCCCAGAGAAACGTACGTCCATCCTGCTTAGTTCAGCTGCTTTAACTTTATTTATTACCTTTCCCCCATTCCCCAGCCCCACCTGAGGAGATCTCTGTTCTGAAGCCAGGTCTCTCCAAAGATGGTTTTTTGCTATGCCAAAGGTTAGATTCACAGGACTACTTCTCAACTTAAAAGGGAATTTGTCTCTTAGATCAGCTCCCTGGGAATCAGAGAGAGATCTCAGTTAATCATTCAATAGTAGCATCTGCCTAAGTCTCTGACTCAGTGGGAGCTCATCCCCTAAGGAAGAGCTGTTATCTCTCCAGATGCTCCTGGGTGGCTGGGGATGTAAGGACTGGACCAGGGTTGGGGCTATGCAAATCTCTGTCTGCAGCCCTGCCATCTGCTTGAACTTGTAACACAAGTTTGTAACTTGTAACGTGGTAGCTTAGAAGAGTTACCAGGTTTTTAGTTGGAAATGTACTTTTAGTTTTTCCCATAGTCACCTAATAAAAGAATCCAATTTGGCAGGCCACGATATCAACTTCATTCACTGCTCATTTCCTGCTCTCACACTGTGAAGGCCCCAAAGATACCCTGCTTCATTTGCATACTTTCGGAGAACATCCTTAGATTTTTTTTTAAGTCTTTATTGATTGTCCTCTCCCTGTGTTCTGCATGTTCCTTTAGAAATCTGAATGAAATATTTACATGTATTTATTTCCTGGCTGTAACCCTCTTCCTCCTTCCTTTGCAGGGTGCTTTTTCCCTTCCAGCATCTCTCTTCCCACGCACCTCTCCCAGTCACTCCATGAAAACCTCCATTTGATTCATGGGGAGCCTTGTTTGTGTTGGGCTCTGCCTCTTCCTGATGTTTACCTGCTCCAAGCAGCACCACCTGGGTAGAATTCTTATTCTGAGGATGCTGTTCATCTCCCATTTCCCATTTGAGGAGCCCTGGCAGATGCTTCTGCTGGGTGACCATGTGTGGTTAATGCAGAGATTCAATCAAGATAAAATTGTCACATCACATACACCAATCCTCATAGCTCCAAGGCCAATCTGACTAAGGGAATCTTGGAATTAATGCTTCCAACAAGAACGACTACTAGTTAATTTAAGGAATTATTATTCTATCCATGCCCCTGTGTGATTATTTTCTTTCATATTTCACAGTCTAGTTTGAAAAAGAAAGCTCTATATTCAGGCCTTCACCCAGGTTAAAGAGGCAAATGGAGGAAGAAAAAAATTGAGGAGTTTAGTAAAACACAAAGGCAGAAATGCATTGATGTGGGCTGACTGCTGGGGCCAACCCTAGATTCAACCCAGTGACTGCTTTTAAAGAAAAATTTTTGTAATAAGAGCAAAACAGCCCTAATAGGTACATATCTTCAAATAGGGATGGATCATTGCATCTCAGCTCTAACTCCAATGAAGCATCGTAGGTAAATAAGACGGGGGTGGAGGGGGATGAAACTGTTGTGATTACCTATGACTGCTGGGTACTACAAAGGACAAAGAGATGGGTGGGACCAAAGCACATGCCAAAGACTGGTTGATTCCTCTCACAATAGACTGACTAACCCACACCAGAATACAAGCAAGACTGGAAAATGGGGTCATTAGGATTGAGTCAGCATAAATTTCAATACTAGGAAATATTTCCACAAAAAAAAAGTTACTCAACTGTAGATAGCAATTTTCATTTTACAAAGTCTTTTCTTTACAATAAACCTATAAGATTGCTTTTGGGTGTGCTATTGTTATCAATTCACACATGGTGAAACAGGATCTGAATGGTTAGGGGATTTTCTTTGTCACATTACTGATAAGTGATGGAGACAGGACTCAATCATTCTGCCTTCTATTGTATTCATAAAACTCTCCAAATTCATGGATTCTCGATTCAAGATTTACTTCCTCCAGATACAGTTTGAGGCACAGCTCACTGTCTACAGAGTGCCTAGAGACCCCTCCTAGTTCATAGAAAAATTAGTAGCCATTAAAATTGCATGGTAATGACCCTGCAATCAGAAGAACTGAAGGAGTATAGGGAATAGGAACAGATTACCAAGGAAGTGGCAGCTGTCTATAAAGACCTCTATTATTCCTTGTTAAAAAATAGTCATGGGTTCATGGCTTTGTCAGTACACAAGGGTCTCTAGATCCTATGGCTTATGAACAACTTCCAAGGGATGAGGATCCTGTACCTTCCGAACAGCTCTAGGGATAAAACATCTTTCCCTTAGCTCTAAACCAGGTCAATAAGAGGCTAGGACCTAGCCAGTCAAGTGTCAAGATAAAGGTAGATAGGCCCCAGATAGCTACAACTAGTCAATCTTTTTTATTTTTTTCCTTCTCTGAAGTAGTTTGATGGAGCTAGTTTAGCTTTTTCTTTCAGTTTCTCAGCTGTGCTTCTTGACCTTGACTGAGCTACAATCTATTTCATAAAAAAAAAAAGAAAAAAGAGAAATATCACACTGCATATTCATGACAAGATATGACCAAGAACAACTCAGGTTATGGCATCATCTGGTCAATCCCTGCCCCCAACAACACCAACAAAACAAACCCCACATTTCTCAGAACCAGAACAGCATCCCAGGCTTTTTGGAAATTTTAAGAATTATTTATTTGTGTATCTAGTACTTCCAGCTAAATTCCCTTCTGTGGAAAGGTATTAGTTCTTCCTCTGAAGCAGAGGCCATCAGTTCTTCCAGGAGCTGCTTCTCTGTGAGATTTGGAATCTTTTTGGTCTACCATGATAACTAATTAGTCATTTTATTAATTTCTTTACAACTCCACAAAATCCCCCCTCCCCAAAAAAGGAATTGTGTACCTGATACAGAGTAATTACAACTAAATCCACAGAATTCCTGACAAACTTAGCATCCTAGCATGAGATAACTCATGCTTAGAGCACTCACTCAGTTCCCCTTCCCAGAAAGCTTCTTATGTGTCCAGCAATATACTTAAGGGTTCCTAAGGGGCCTGATGCTAGGGTAGGGATCTGCTCCACTTCAGAGACTCTTCCTGATCAACCACCTAAGCTCCTCCCACCCACCTGAAGTAGCAGGTCATGACTCTACTCAGTCAAATGAAAGGAAAACAGAGAAATTAGGAGAGTTACCAACACGGATGGCTACATGGGACCTGAAAGGGCACTGAAACCCAGCTGGAGAAAGTCTTGTTTCCTCAGACAGACAGCAAGGGAAGCAGACTGGGGAAACTCCAGGAAACTGAGGCAGCCTAGTCTCATTGGTATTTCAGTGGTAAAGGTGGAGCCAGAACACCAGCGATGGGAAACTGTATTTTTTTTCAAGACTACAATATTAAAGGTAGGGGTGGCAATGGGATATGTGGTTTCATTGGCATAAGGGGGAAGGGAAAGGGAAGAAGCATTTTTATAGCACCTGCTGTGGGTTAGTGAAAGAACATGCAACTTACAAAAACAACCTGGTATAATAACTCAGTAGAGCTTTTACAAAGAGAATTTTAGTTCCAAAGGTATAAACATAAATATACAAACTTAGTCTCCCCAACACTTCAGTCTCTGTGGAAAGGAAGAAAGGAGATTAGGTTTATTGTTTACCTTGGTTCCCATAGAGCACAGTCCAAGTTCCAAATCCAACACCCCTATTAGACTCAAGACCGAGGCACCCTGCCTTCCCAGAGTATCCATACCTGCTGTCTACAGTACTTTCTCCAGAGATGCCATTGCTTGAACTTCTGGTCCTATAAGGATCACCTCCAGCACCTGAAATTGAAGACAAACAGCACAGAACACATATAAACAGCCCCCAAACCTATTCCTCAGAAATGGAGTAAAAGAGAGATAAGCAGGCGAGGGCAAGTCCCTCTCCTCTCACAAGCTCAGATCATGGCATTCACGCTTCTAAACACAACAGATAGAAGTCACCATGCAGACAAAAAGACAGTGGGGGAAAAACTACCAGTTTGGTCTCACCAATTTTAAATATGGAGGTAGATATACGACACACAAAAGACAGGGGACACAGCCAACTATCTGTTAGGAAAACTAAGCACGACCAGAAACTGGGCTACACTACATCTCATTCTTTTTCCGCTCTGGACCAAGCTCATCTTCCATCCTTACTCTGTCCCAAATAAGCATACAATTGGACAAAATCTATAGGGTGTTTATCCAAATGCATGTTGCTACCTGAGCAATAGACATTTTTTTATTCATTCAGAATTTCCTGTTTGAATAGATAGAACAAACCACTGTGACTGATTAATAACTTGTTCCTGGAGGTTTTGCAATGCCCCAAGGCATGATGTATACAATCTCATCCACCAAAAGGATTATATAAAGGATATCACTATTCACAAAAAAATCCCTTCTCTATTTGGACTCTGCATTGGATCTCCTCTATCGTAGTACTAAGTACATTGTCAAACATATATCTGTCTTCCTGTTTTATGCCTTTCTTTACGTTTATAATCAGAGGGTCATTGAACGTGGTTACTATTGTAACATCATCCAAGGAATACTGAATAATACTTAAATATGGGTGGTAGACACCTTGCTGTCAAAACCAAAAAAAAACACTATAAGGCAATATTTTCTTCTATTGAATGAAATGCTTTTTCATAATCCACAAACAATAAGTATAATGGGATCTTCTACTCTCTGCATATTTCAGTAAATTGTCAGATACTGAAGTTATGGTCCACTGTTAAATATCTTTTGTGAAAGGTACAGATGTAATATTTTAATATTTTTCATAGATGAGAAAGTGATATACAAATCACTAGCTATTGATGTCTTCTTAGTGATGATTTTTTGGTATTATTAATGTATGAGATATTTTTCACACTCTTGGTTTATTCCCCTCTTCAGATACCTTGCATATTGGTACCTTAATGCCAACACAATCAAATTGACTCCAACAAAGATATCTTTTATGTATGCTTGATAAAATCTGGCTGCTTTTCTCATCTTTTTTTTCTTGTTAGTGCCTCTTCCATCTCCTTTTATAAGCCTCTTGGGGTTTATGATGTTCCAGTCCAAGTATGGACCCTAATAAATACTTATTGATTGATTGATTGGATCTATTAGCTATATGATCCTTAAAAAACTTTGGGATCATTTTGCTTAATTTTGTGACTTGTTAAACTTTCTTTTAACTGATTTTGTCCTCTACTAGTACTCTCTGCTTCATGAGAAGATACTAAAAGTATCCCTCAACTTTCACAGAATTTTGTACATGTTTATATTTATATTTATATATTATAAAATATATGTATAATATATATTATAATATCATATACACACACACACACATATATATATATACATAGCCTGCTTCATATATATATCTGTTTGCATGTTGTCTCCCCCATTACGCTCTATCTTCTATCTTCCTTGAGGGAAGGGATTGCTTTTTGCCTCTTTTTTGTATCCTCAGTGCTTAGCATACTGCCTGGTATATAGTAGGTGCCTAATAAATGTTCGTTGATTGATAGGTCTTCCCCGCTGTTACTTAACAAAGTTCTAGAAATACTAGTGGTAACAAGCCAATAAGAGAAAGAAATTAAAGATCTAAAGATAAGTGAAGATTAGACAATACTGTTCTTATTTGACTGATGACATGATGATTTGCTTAGAAAAATCAGGTAAGAAATTAATTGACACAACTAATATCTCCTGTAAAGCAACAAGATATAAAATAAATTCTCAAAAAATACCAACTTTTCTATGAAGCAAAAACAAAATTGAGGAGAAAATAATGAAAAGAGAAAGTGAAAGTAGTTACAAAATGCAATAAATACCTGGGAGTTTACCAAGGCACACTGAAGATTTGTATAGATATAATTACCATACAATCTTCAAAGAAATTAAATAATTGAAGGAATATTTGGTATTTATAACTAGGCCACATCAATATGACAAAAATCAAGACAATAGCAAGATCAATTGACAGATTTAGGGCTCTACCAAATTACCAAGAGGACAATTTGTAGAACTCAACAAAATAATAACAAAGTGTATTTGGAAAAAGAGAAAGACCTAGAATCTCAAGAGAAATGATGAGAAAGGAAGTAAGAAAGAAAGAGGAACTAACACTCCCAGACCTGAAATTATACAATTAAGCAAGAATCATAAAAACTATATGGCATTGGTTTTAAAAGGGCAGCTGGGTGGCACAATGGATAGAGTACTGGGCCTAGAGTCAGGAAGACTTATCTTCAAATCTAGCCTCACATACTTGTTGTGTAACCCTAAGCAAGTCACTTGACCCTATTTGCCTCGGTTTCCTGATCTGTAAAATAAGCTGGAGAAGGAAATGGCAGACAACTCCAGTATCTTTGGCAAGAAAACCCCAAATGGAGTCACAAAAAGTAGGATACAATTAAAACAACTGAACACTGGCTTAAAGATAGAAAGGTAGATTAGTAGACTAGCTTAAGGATCAGAATAATTTAAATTAAGTAAAACAATGTTTGATAAACCTAATGATAGGTTACTTGAGATGAACTCCTTATTTTATATGAATTGGGAAAATTAGAAATTTGATTAAAAATTTATTTAGAGCAATTTGTTATACCATACCTTGTTATACCATATACCAAATAAATTTAGAATGAATACTCAACCTAAACATTAAAAGTTGTATTGCAAAACAATTAAGTGGAGAGCCACAGCAGGTAGCTTTTGTAGTTATGGTTAGGGGGACAGTTTGTAATCGAAGAATGGATTTGATTAATAAAAGTAGATACTCTCTATCATGTGAAATTAAAAAGCTTTTATAATAAGAGTGTATCAATAATGAGATATTCACAAAACCCATGATGGTTATGAATATGCTGGTATAGTTTTGGATCACAAAATGTAGCAAACTCTCCACATGGAAGGCAGAACCAAGGTCTTTATTCAGAAACCATAACACTGAGTCCCAAA
>JAQQSW010007547.1:0-13677 GCA_028646575.1 Pseudocheirus occidentalis | reverse complement strand
CCTCCATCCTCCCTGGCAGCCAGCTTTCCTGTGCCAGCCTAGATGTCCAGAGAATGTGCCCTTCAGAGAGTCCAGCACAGCAATAAGGCACCAGTAAACATTCTCTGATGATGGTGGCTCCTCTCAGGTGCTTTGAACTCCTTGGCTGAGGGCTCTGGGGCCTGGAAAAGGGCTGATCCACATCTGTGCTTGGGTGCTGTTGTCTCTGCTGGCAGGTGCTCACTGACCACAGACATGTGACCCACAGAGGGTGCCTGGCCAGTGCAGGGAGTGAGGCTGAGGTGGGAAGCCCCAGGACTTTGGGCTTCCAGTGTCCTCACCTGTGCAGTGAAGGGGGTTGGGTCCCTAAGGCTCCTTCCAGACCTGTGTGCACAGAACGCAGCACACAGTAGGGGCTTAACAGATATCTATTGACTTACTGATGGACAGGTCCATGATCCTAGGATCCCAAGACCTGCTTCTTGCATGGCCTCAAAGAGCTATGCTTTAGGAGCATTGACTTGGCATGTTTGTGGAAGATGGATTAGAAAGGGAAGAGACCAGGAGAGGAGGCTTGGGGGCTAATTGGGAGGCCACTGCAATAGTCTTCAGGCAAGGTCTGATCCTAGGGTCTTTCACGGACCCCATGACAATTCTGGATTTACCATGATATAAGCACTTAGCCTGGGGACTGGCCAGGGAGGGAAGGCCCTGACTGGGGTCAGCCATGGGGCTGCAATCCTCAGCTCTTTTCCCAGAGGCTGAAGAGAGTTCTCTGACCTATATCTGCCTTTATTATTAGCTCCCAAGCCTAGGAGCCTGAGACAAATGCTGCCTGCCACACAATTCTAGGAACTGTTGACATATCTGGCGTTTCCATCCCAGGCAGCAGGAGCCAGTTTAAACAGCCGGGAGGGATCTGAGTGCTGGTGACTGGCCCAGCTGCCACAGCGTGCTGCTGTTCCCAGGCAGAAGCAAGGCAGCTTTGTTGTTGTTTTCAGGACCCAGAGAAGACTGGGTGTCCCAGCAAATGCAGATGATGTCAGTGTGGAGTGGTGCTGTGGGGAATCCAGCCAAGATGTGGGGGGTTGCTCCCTGCTGAGCCCGGGCTGATCCAGGGAGGGCAGACTGGCCTCTCTCCCTGCCTCCTCTTGTTCCTTCCTCTCACTGGACAGCCCATACCTGTTTGGGCAGAGGCCCTGGGGCCTGGTTTTGTTTTCAACAAGGGTATGCACTGGCCTTGTTTCTAAAGAAAGAACTCCACTATGATCCCTACCTCTTTCCACCCTCAGAGCCACCCCTAGTCAGGCTGGAGTGAAGTCAAGGAAACTCTGAGAGCACCCATGGTAGGTCAGAGCCTCATCAATCAGTCCTGAAAAAGGGGACAATCACCCCTAAAGGACACAGTAGGAAAGGAGCATGCCCAAAGACTAGCTATTCCCCCCCCCCCCGTTCCCAGCAGCAAGAGGAGAATCAGCAAATCTTGCCATGTGCCAAGCACTGGCACAGATGTTGGGCATTGTTGTCGCTGTTTAGTCATCATTCAGTCATGTCACACTCTTTGTGACCCCACTTGGGGTCTTCTTGGCAAAGATCTTGGAGTGGTTTGCCATTTCCTTCTCCAGCTCATGTTATAGACGGGAAGCTGAGGCAAACAGAGTAAAGTGACCTGCCCAGGGTTACACAGCTGGTAAGTGTCTGAGGCCAGATCTGAACTCAGGAAGATGAGTCTTAAAAGAGGCTGTCCCTGCCCTCCTGGAGCATGCATTCTGTCAAGGAAACACACAAAGCACCCGTAAGTAGATACAGAGTAAACGCAGGTTATTTTGGAGGGAAGCTGGGGGCTGGTGGAATAGGGAGAAGCTCAGGTGGGAGGCATCACTTGAGTTGGATTTTGAAAGGCGCTGATGGATCCTGATGCAAAAGACCACCGTGAACCAAGCCCTCAGAAGTGAGAACATCCCCCTCCCTGCCAGGGCTGCTTGTCAAGGGCTCACAGTGCCTGCCTCTGCTCTGTCCTCATCAGAGACATGAACAAGGCTGGTGAGGCTGATTCTCACTAATATCCAACTTGCTCTTCTCTTTTGAGAGATTGCAGAGTTGTAGATAAAGAAGCGAACCTGTAATGAGGAGGACTTGGGTTTGAATGTCCCCTCAGACACTTACTTAGTTTCACTTCAGTCACCCTAAGCAAATCACAACGTCTCAGCCCTGTGTCCTCTACTCTACAATGAGAGCATTAAACTCAATGATTTCTGAGATTCCTTCTCGGAAAACTGGGTCTGAATCCTGACTCTGACACCTACAAGTGTGTGTTTGGGAACAAACTGTGCCTCTTCCTCGTGCCTCAGTGTCTTCATCAGTAAAATTAGGGAAATGAATGAATCGTTACTCAGGCTCAGACCAAAGAAGGGTCCCCTGCATCCAGCAGAGACTAAGAACAGAAGAATATTGCTAAGATAATTACTTTTACCTCTCTGATCCGGCAATGTCTTAGCCCTGAAGATGCCTGACCTTTTAATCTCCCTCCCTCCCCTGGTGAGTTCCTGCCATGGACCTGGGTCATCAGTGCTCACTCCTCTCCTAGCTCAGCTCTTGAATTTAGGACTTTCACGGTCTCTACAAGAGTCTGGTACCTTTCCCTTTCCAAGCACCCTCCTCACACTCCTTTTTGGGTGACATCGTTTCCATTAGAACATTGTGACTATCTCTTTTTTTTCCTTGTATTTGTATCTCTTAGACCTGTGCCACAGTTAAGCACAAAATAAATGTGCTGTCTGTCTAAGACTTGCAGTAAGACCCAAATCACAGGGCTCAGGTTCAGTCAACAGTACTGGGCACCTGCTATGTGTGTGGTGCTGTGGCAGGAACTGCAGAGCCCAAGAAATTCACAAGACAGTGCATACGTTTTAGGAGTTCGGAGATAACTTTATTTTTGAGACAATCAGGGTTAAGAGACTTGTCCTGATACACTTTGTGGCTTTGTTATCCAACCTGGAGATAGGGATGACACCAAGGCCTTAGTTTTCCTTCTTGGATTTGGGAATATACCCTCCATAAACAGGAAGTCTCTCTCTCTCTCTCTCCCTCTCTCTCCCTCTCTCTTTTTCCCTCTCTCTTTCTCTCTCTCTCTCTCTCTCTCTCTCTCTCTCTTTGCTGCAGGGTTCTTTTCTTTCCATATTCTCTAAGTATTCCTAACCACAGGTCATGGTCCTGGACAGGAGAAGCCCATTTCAGTCACTTTGGCTGGCCAAGTTTGTTCACCTCCCACTGCCTGATATAGAAGGTCAGCTGGTCTGCAGGTAGAAAGGGCAACTAGATGGTATAGTGGATAGAGCACTAGGCCTGGAATCAGGAAGATCTGAATTCAAATACAGCCTCAGCCATGTACCAGCTGTGTGACCTTGCAAGTCACTTAACCTCTGCTTGTCTCAGTTTTTCCCCTCTGTAAAATAAGGGTAATAACAGTACCGGCCTCCCAAAGTCATTGTAAGGATCAGATGCAATAGTATTTGTAAAGGCTCATGTCACATTGTAGGCATTACATAAATGTTAGATATTATTATGTGGGTGCAAAGTAGAGAGGGTTGGACTTGGTCAGGAAGATATGAATTAAAATCTGGCATCAGACATTTACTAGCTGTATGACCCTGGGCAAGTCACTTAACCTCTGTCTCTGTTTCCTCATCTGTAAAGTGGGGATAAGAATAGCACCTTCCTCCCATAGTTCTTGTGAGGATACAGTGAGATAAAATTTGTAAAGTGCTTTGTAAACCTTAAAGTGCGATGTAAATACTATTTTTTTTTGAGGCAATGGGGGTAAGTGACCTGCCCAGGGTCACACAGCTAGTAAGTATCTGAGGTGACATTTGCACTCAGGTCCTCCTGACTCCAGGGTAGTGCTCTATCTGCAGGGTCACCTACTTGCCTCACTAACTGTTCTTATTAATACTACTATTATCAGCAGCATTAAAAAAAAACATCCTGCCCATGTAATTCACCATCTAGTTGGGAGGAGTTAGTGCAGCACATTGGCTTGAGAAGCTAAGGAAATGTCCAGGATGCTGAGTGTCCAGGACAGAGGAGGTGAGAGATCTGTCCTCTGACTGTGCCTAGGCTAGACCACATGAGGTCTGGATCCACAGCTTAAGAAGTGCTGAAGGGGTCGAGAGTAGAAAAAGTTTAAGAAGCCCTGGTCTAGAATACTGTGCTCAGTTGTGGGTCCCCCGTTTGAGGGGGCCAGACACCCCCAAGATCTTCCAGAGGTGGGCGGCCAGAACACTGAAGGAACTAGAGAGCATGGTATGGGAAGACCACTGGAAGGAGCCCAGGATCCCTAAGCCGGAGAAGAAAGAATTGGAGGGAATGTAGAACCATCGCGTGGAAGAAGAGGGTGATAATAGTAGTTAAAGAGTAATTTGATCTGCAAAGCCCTTTCAAAGCCAAGCATCTCCAAAGTGGAGTCCACTGCCTGGGCAGGGAGTGGCCTCTCCATGCCTGGATACCTTCAGAGCAGAGACTGGATGACCCCTTGTTGGTGATGTCTTAGGTGGGATTTATGTTCTGGCAAAGGACAGACCACATCACCTCTCAGTAAACCAAAGGAAAAAACATTGGGGTTGGAATCCGAGAGACTGGTTTCGAATTCTGACTCTGTTACTTATTAGCTGTGTGACCTTGGTCAAGTCACTTCCTGTCTCACCTATAAAATTGGAGAATGGATTGAAATGTTCTCTGAAGTCTCTCCCAGCTGTACATCTGTGATCCTTTGATGTCCTTAACTCTGTGAGACAAGACAATATGAGTCACTCAGTGAGTCAGTCAACATTTGTTAAGCACCTGCTGTTTTCCAGGTGCTGTGCTAAGCTTGGGAAACATAAAGAAAGGCAAAAGACAGTCCCTGCCCTCAGGGAGCTCACAGTCTTTATGTAACTTTTGATCTTTATGAAAACTAACTACACAAGCAATAGATAAGTCATTGGGAGGAGAGACAAGAGACGATAAAGCCTCAAGTCTGTTGCCCCAGAGTCTCCATTCTAGCCCATAAAAGGGGACCTGCAGTTGCCCAATGGGCATTTTATCCAGAAAGCAGCCTCCAAATATCCTGAGCCAAGATGGAGGGCCCACCCTTATACTGCATGCTGAAGGGAAATACCAAAGAATTAGCAGACAGGCATGCCATTTCTACCACTGGGCCAGCTGGCAGGGCCAAGGTCCCAAACAGAGCCATCCAGTTTCAACCAGTGGAAGACAGCTTGTTTTTCATCCCTAATCCCAGTTGGAGGGGTGGGGCAGGAGTGATTGCCTGGGGCATCTGGAATGGAGAGAGCTTGGGTGTGCTAAGGCCCCTGATGCCATTACCTGTCTGGGCTTGGGGTGACTCATTTCCTCATCCAGCCTGTTTAAAGTTGGGGATGGGGACCAGGAGGAGGGAAAGAAGATCTAAAAATAGTAGGGCCCTGGGCCATAGTGGAAGATGGCTGAAAGCCTTGGCTAAAGAAAGGAGGGAGGAGCCAACCCTCTCCATAAACACAGACACCTGAGAGATGTCCTCAATGTGAACTTCTCTCTCCTCTGCCCAGGAGCCTGAAGGACCACAGGAATTAGAGATGGAAGAAAATTTAGAGAACATCTAGTCAAACCCCATCCCCCGACTTTATAGAGGAGGGAACTGAGGGTCAGGGAAGTAAAGGTGAGCTGGTCACCAAGTCACACCACTGGTATGTGGATAAGATGTAAAATGTTTGAGAGTGGGACAGTTTCATTTTTGTCTGTGGTTTACCAGGATCCAGCACAGTGGCTGGTATATGTCACGTTCTTCATTAATGCTTTTGATGACTTAAAGTAAATCAGAGAGCTGAAATCTAAATGTGCATCCTTGGACTCCAAATTCAATGCATTTTTAGCCCCAGTGGTAGTGGGGCAGGGAGAAGTGGAAGGCAGGTCTGGAAGCTGGGGAGGGAAAAGGGCAGGAAACACCTGGGAGGCTGAGAAAGGGAGAATGACCTCCAAGCTATCAACAACGACCATGTGGAAATAAATGTTCTAAGTCATGGATAACTATAGAAATGCAAATTAAAGCAACTCTGAGGCCCTGCCTCATTGGCAAAGATGAAGAAAATAGGGAAATGACAAATGTTGGAGCCGTTGTGGGAAAAAAGGCACACTAAAGTGTGTGAACTGTGAACTAGTCCAGCCATTCTGGAAAACCCTTTGGAACCATGCCTGGAAAGCTACTAAACTGTGCATACCCTCTGACCCAACAGTATCACTACTAAGCCTTTACTCCCAAAGAGATCAAAGAAAGAAGAAAAAGACTGAAAGTGTTTGTAGCAGTTCTCTTGTAGTGGTCAAAAATTGTAAACCAAGAGACAATCCTATTGGGGAATAGCTGACCGAATTGTGGTATATGGATGTAATGGAATATTGTTGTGCCATAAAAATGACAAAATAGTTTCAGAGGAAACTCCAAGATCTGATGAAGATTAAAATGGGTAGAACCAGGAGAACAATTTCTACGATGACAATATTGCAGAGAAAAACAACTTTGAAAGACTATAGAATTCTGATTAATACAATGATAAACCATGAAACCAAATGTATGGAGATGAAAACACACAAATCACCTCCTACCAGAGAAGTGATTAACTTAAAATTCGGAAAGAGAAATACATTTTGGACATAGCCAATAGAGAAATTTGATTTGCTTGGCTAGGCACGTTTGTAATGGAGGCTTTCGGTTTTTTCTTTTCTTCTCATTGGATGGGGGCAGTGGGAAGAACAGATTATAATTGTTTTTAAATAGGAAAAAAAAATTGCCCTGAAAGCCCTTTCCTCCTTGACCTTGAGACTGGGCCCAAGATGGAGTATTGAGGCAGAGGAGAAACATCTTGAAAAATAAGTAGAAAATTGCTTCAAGATGTACAAAACCTCTTTCTTTTTGCTGTGCGTGTTGGTATTGTGTGTGTGTGGTGAAGAGAAGGGACTGGTGGGATCACAGGATCAGGGATTTAGAGATGGAAGGAAACTTAGGGATCACTGTAGTCCAAGCCCCCCATACTGAGGAAACTCAGCAGTTAAAGCTGCCTCATGGGACTAGTATCCCAAAAGAGGAGAATCGTGTGTGTGTGGGGGGGGGGGGGGGTTGGACTTGACCAATATAGAAATGTGTTTTCTTTTTCCCTGTTTATAGAGAACAAAATATATCTAGAAATTCTGTATTCTTTCCTTCCTTCTTCTCTCCCTACTTTCCTCCATTCCTCCCTTGCTTCCTCTTGTTTTCCTTTCTCCCTCCCTTCCTTCCTTCCTCCCTCTCTTCCTTCCTTCCTACCTTCCTTCTTCTCTTCCTCCCTCCTTCCATTCCTCCCTCACTTCCTCTTGTTTTTCTTCCTCCCTCCCTTTCTTCCTTGCTCTCTTTGCTTTATTCCTTCTTTCCTTCCTCCTTCCATTTTTCCTTCCTCTTTTCCTTTCTCCTTCCCTCCCTCCTTCCCTTCCTTCCTTCCTTTGCACCAAGCAAGTGGATACTTAATAATTGAAAAATCAAAAATATTTTTAAAAGAGAACAATGTATGCTAGAGTTCATATGCGACTAGGTCTTGGCTGGTGATTAGACTCCCTACTCCCCGGGGGATTAGAGTTCCCAAATAAGAACTAAGCAACCACAACAGAATACATTGGTAAGAGGCAATTAACATCTATGATGAAATTCCAGCCTGGTCTTTCAGGCCCCAGCTGCCCAGCGCTCCTAACCGGGACCCTTTTCCTGAACTGCTGTACTAGAGGATGTGTGGGTAACTTCTCCTTTCCGAAAACTTGTATCACTGACTGAGTCAGCCCCCCACCGTGACACCTGCCCTGCAGGAGCTTACAGTCTAAGGGGTGGGAAGTGGGGGTGGGGGTAGAGACAATAAGTATTCATTAAGGGGATTGCTACACGGTTAAGTGCTGGGAATACAGCAAAAGCAAAAATGTCCCCTGCCCCTGCCCCCCTCCCCCCATCTAATGGAGGAGGCATGTAGGTGACTCTGTACCTACAAATTACATATAGATTAGATGGAAGACAGGACAAGCCTTCCTAGGAAACTTCCAGATATAAATAGGGAATGATAGAGGGATGAAGCAAATTTCTGCCCCTTTGCTTGGGACATTTAAAGATAATTCTGAGGGAAGATCTTGAGTGCCTGTTCTGTACATTGATGTGTGTGTTGTTCCCATAAGGAGAGATGTTGGTACCCACTCAGCCTAGATGTTCAGTGGTTAAGAGATAGTCTATAAATCTATTGTTTCAAAATCCTAATGCAGTTTTATGAGGGAAACAGTGTTATACTGGTTTCCAGGCAATTTATAAAAGCATGTTTCACCCAGAGTATCCCTCAAGCTTTGTACGGGGAAGACACCCTAAGCCTCCTGTGAAACAATGTTTCTGTGGATGAAGTTTCAGCTTCCATCTAGGAGGGCCAGAAAGGCCACTCTCCTTGCCCATTTCCCACTCTTCCTGGCAAGGTGACCCTCACTCACTGATGGGTCTCAGTTTTCACATCCAAGAATAATTCAATCTCAAACATGGAAGGACCCTATGCTGCCTACAGGGCTGTCATCGTTAGAGAACACACTTTATCAAAGCAGAAATGTGGATTATTATTTTATTTGGGGGCATCTGTACCTGTGATTTACAATAACAAAGGGAACGCCCAGTATGTAAACTCTCTTCTTAACTCATCTGTGGTTTTTAAATTAAAGAATTATTTGGAGGCCCTGAGAGGTTTAAGTGACTTGCCTAAGGTCACAGAGCTGGTATGTATCAGAGATAGAAGATGGACCTAGTCTTTTGGACTCTGAAGATGGCATTCTACAGTGGAAACAGCTCGGGATTCAGAGTTAGAAAACCTACCTAATTTGCAGATCCTATAATTGATTGCATGCCGCCATGGAGGGGTGGGAGGAGAGGGAGGGAGAAAAAATTTGGAACTCAAGGGATTGTGGAACTGAATCTTGTAAACCAAAAGTAAACAAATACATTAATTAAAAAAATTTTTTTAATCCTTCTGTAGAAGGAATAAGAAAAAAGAAAATTCTACCTATCAAACTCTGTCTCTGTCTCTCATTCTTATGTAACCTCGGACTCTTGGCTTGAATTTCTTCACCCTCCTGGTTTTAAAAACAAGAGGTTGGACACAACACTGTTAAGCCCCTTTCTAGCTCTGTAGCCATGATTTGATTTAACTTCGATGCCCCCTAACAAGTAGGAAAGCCCTATTCCCCTAATCTAAGCCCTTACCTGCTAGGCTCAAAGGAGAACAGGGTATGGGATTTATAAAATTCATAAATCCCTGGGAGCACTTCTATATCCAGGTAAGGTGTATAGTATGGATCTTCCTTGAGGGTCCCAGAGACCAGTCTTCTTGCTTCATTTTCCACCTATTACAAAAGGGTTTTGCTACTTCTACTGCAGAACAAGACACAGCCTTCCTGCCTCTGGTTTCTGCAGACAGCCACGCGTGCACACACACACACACACACAGCCCTTTTGAGGTTTTCTTAGTGTTTCTACTGCTGTAACAACAGGAAACAGAAGGTAAAAAGTAAAAGGGCTCCCTCCCATGCCTTTTCTTCTTTTTCTTTTCTTCTTTTTTTTTCCCTTGAGATCCTAGCAGAAAGATAAATGGTGCCAAAGGTAATGATGTCTAACTCAGAGTGCACAAAAGATTGACATGTCAGAAGAAAACTAAGCACCATCAAGCCTTCCTTCTTAGAAAAGGACAGTACCTCTAGCAAGGAGAGAATGAGAACTAGGAAACCGGCCTTTTAGGGATCATCATATAATACCTTTTGCTCTCCTAATCTTTATTTACACTTGAGAGGTGGGTCACTAGAGGGTAGCTGCTACCTTCAGAGTTCTAGGAGTATCTGCTTCTAAAACTATAGCTCATGAGCCCCCACTAGTACATTTCCCACTAACAGTCAGTAGTCACAATTTAAGCAAAGATATTTATTAAGATGGGATAGTAGTATTAATAGCTACAAAACCCTTTCCCCCATACTCTCCCACAAACACATACAGAAAAGACAATAGTAATAAGGAACACACTTATGAAACACATACAGTCAACACAAGTAACTCTGGTACTGCAGAGCTTCCTTTCTCTCCTAGTAGAATCTCCATCAAGTTCCTCCATGGGTGAAGAATCTCTTCTGGGTGGGTTACTAAACTCTCAGCATCTTCACTCTCCATAGTTGCCAAAGTGAGTTGTCCCTGGAGTCCCTGGCTAACTCTCATTTCTTCTGCCAGGGATCACACTCCTTGAAACTGCTTCTGGGCTTTAGTGACTACCCTTCTGTACCTACATCTTCTTACTCTTTGCTGGGTTCAATGTCTCCTACTTGTCATAGTTCTGAATTAAATTGGCATAGGCAACGTAGGAAGGAGGAAAAGAGATTTTGTGGGGAAAAGAGAGGAGAAAGAAATTTCTTTTCTCATCTTCCCTCCCCCCCCCCAGCAGTTCCCTCTTCTGGGCCAGGTTCACCCTCCATTTCTGATTCTCAGTTTGAACTACTTAAACTGACAACTGACTTTTTCTCAATTACTTATAAACAAAATTTTTTTTAATATTCTTTTTTTAAACTTTGAGTTCCAAATTCTTTCCCTCCCTCCCACATCCTTGAGAAGGCAAGCAATTTGCTATAGATTATACATGTGCAATCATGCAAAACATTTCCATATTACCCATGTTGCAAAAGAAAACACAGACAAAAAAAATTCAACCCAAGAATAATAAAGAAAGTAAAAAAGTATGCTTCAATCCACATTCATACTCATCAGTTCTTTCTCTGGAGGTGGATAGCATTTTTCATTTTAAGTCCTTCAGAATTGACAACCATCTCTTAAGGGCTACCTGGGGGCATGCCCATCTTCCACCAGCTTTGTCCTCAGTCCATTCAAGAGATTCATGTTTCCTAAAGTGTTAACACTTCATTACTTATTTTTATTTCTTTATTATGCTGGTAATTTTATTGACTGGAGTCAAGCATCAGATCTCTCCCTCTCTTAAAATATGATCATAGATCCAGAACTATGAGGGCTTTTAGAAGTCTAGTTCAACACATCCATTTTATAGTTAAAGGAAAAAGACCCAAGGAAATACCCAAGGTAACATAGATAATAAAGATAGAGGCAGGATTTGAACCCAAAAGAGTAGGGGGGAGAAGCATATTGAAGGCTTTAACCTTGTCTCAACTTTGACCTCACCAGACTCACCCTTGACAAATATTGAGTGACTAGAAAAGTGGGGCAGGGGAGCAGTTAGGTAAGGGGTGAGCCAAAGTTAAAATGCTTCCTTTTTGTCTTTGTACCCCGAGGACCTAGCATGGGGCCTAGATGCTTGATCAACGCTGGTTGATTGACCGCAGATAATAGCTAAGGATGGTTTTATTTGCACTAAAGTTTCCTTGGTATCTGATAGTGGCCAGAGTCAGTTGACCAAGTTACAGATAGCTTCCTATCATAATTCCCATAACTGATTTTCTGACAGAAACAAAGCAATTAAGTGGGGAGTATTTTCAGGACAGCCCACAAGATCTCATTTTATCAAAGCATAGTATCCTAGAATTGGAAGTTGGAAGAGACCTCCAAGGTCATCTCATCTAGCCCAACATATACCCAAAGTAAGAATCCTGTTTATAACATACCAAAAGGAGGTTAGCCAGAATCTACTTGAACGTATTTAGTGATAAGGAACTCATTACCCCTTTTAGACAAGTCCATTCCATTTTTGGACAACTTTCATTGCTAGGAAATGTAATCTTATGCTGAATCAAAATTTGCCTCTCTGTAATTTCTACCCGTTGGTCCTTGTTCTGCTCTTCTGGGCTAAGTAGAGTAAATCTGATCCTTCATCCTAGTGTAAACCCTTCTAATTGAATTCAACTCAATCAGATCATTTTTAAAAATTTAATTTAAATTCTTAAAAAATTAACATGCATTTGTTTTATTTTCTTTCTAACTTCCCTGTACCTTAATTAAATAAAAAAGAAAGAAAAAAAACCTCTTATAACAAATAGTCACAGTTCAGCACAGTAAATTCCTACACTAACTTATGTCCCAAAATGTTGATCTCATTCTGCATTTTGATGGGTACATACTTATTAAACACCTACTGTGTGCAGAACCCTTTGCTAGGTGCTGGGAAAGAACTGAAGTTTAGATAAGCATTCATGGTCCAGTAAATTTGAGGTCTAGAAATATTTGTATATATCTATTTATATCCCAGCCAGCTTCCAGCAAGAAGTTGGGTGAGCAATTGTGAAGCCCAGCTCTCCTCTACCACCACAGAAAAACAGCATTTGTGCCAAATAAAATCTTTTTAAAAGAACAGCAACAAAGAAAAGAAGGGAAAGGAAAAGAACCTTCACGGGAAAAACCACACAGGAAACTAACCAAAAAATTGAAGAAATGTAAAAGCAAAAAAAGTAACAGGAAAATACCATGTGATTTTTTTTTTTAATCCTACATGCCCTGTACCTCCAGGCTTCTCCCTTGCAGGCTGAATTTCCCAAGTTCCTTCATAGGGCATTGTTTCAAGTCTCCTCACTACCCTGGTGAGATACTCTCTTCCTAATTCTTTCCAACTTGTCTATGGCACTTCTAAAAAAGAGCGGCCCAGAGACGGTGAGAATCATCCCGATGCGCCGAGCAGTTGGACCAGCGCTATTGCATCACACGGATGATTCATAGTAAGCTCACAGGCCTCCCAAGGTCCAGGTCCTTTTCCTGTAAAGCCGTGACTGCCCCACCCTATAATTGTACAGTGGGGTTCTTTTTGTTTGTTTGTTTTAAAACCCAAACGCAGGGCTTTACATCAAACCCTATTCAGTCTCATTATGTTTGCTTCAGTTCCCCTTTCTAGCCTGCACTGAAGGAATCCGATGCTCGATGCAAGGTGGTGGGGGAAGGGATAAGCTTTATTAAGTACCTACTATGTGCCAGTTAAGCTCAGAACTTTCCAAATCTCATCCAGTTTGATCCTCACAAAACCCTGCCAGATGAGCGCTACTATTATCTACATTTTATAGTAAAGAAACCGAGGCAAAGGGAGGTCTAGTGACTTTCACACTTCTACTAAGTGTCTGAGGCTGGATTTGAACTCAGGTCTTCCAGACTCCAGGCCCATCACTCTATCCACTGGGCCACAATACAGGATGGAAGTCATATTTAATCCAGCCCATGTAACTCAGACTTGTCTGACCATGCTCAGTTCCCCTTATATGAGGATGACCCAGAAGGGACTTGGAATCATATCCAGATTGCTAACCTGGAAGCTTGTGTGTCTCCCACCACTCAGACAGCCTTCATCTGGCTGCTTCTTTCTTTCAAACTGGTGAGACTGACCAGGTACTCTTTTCTACCATTCTTGCTGGCCTCTCCTTCCTGCTGCATCCAAACGGTAAAGATCTCACTTCACCCAGAGTTTGGGAACCATGGACTGAACCAGTGAGAAGACAAAGACTTCCTTCCCCTGCTCCCCCTTTTAGCCAGCTCTAAGAAATGGACTTGGAGATCTTTCTTTCTTTCTTTCTTTCTTTCTTTCTTTCTTTCTTTCTTTCTTTCTTTCTTTCTTTCTTTCTTTCTTTCTTTCCTTCCTTCCTTCCTTCCTTTCCTTCCTTCCTTCCTTCCTTTCCTTCCTTCCTTCCTTTCCTTCCTTC
>JAQQSW010007546.1:0-13677 GCA_028646575.1 Pseudocheirus occidentalis | reverse complement strand
TAGTATCTTGATTTCTCATAAAGTCTTTTGCTTCCATTTGCTCCACTCTAATTTTGAAGGAATTATTCTCTTCAGAATGCTTTTGAGATTCTTTTTCCATCTGGGAAATTTGACTTTTTAAGGCATTCTTCTACTCATTGTGTTTTTGGGCCTCTTTTGCCATTTGAGTTAATCTGTTTTTAAGGTGTTATTCTCTTCTGTCAGGTTGTTGATTCTTTCTTGCATCATTTTCGTTTCTTTTCCCAATTTTTCCTCCACTTCTCTTATTTGGTTTTCAAAGTCCTTTTTAAGTCTATCTTTGGCTTGTAGGCAATCTTCATATTTCTTGGAAGCATTTGGTGTGGGAGTTCTGAGTGTGCTGTCTTCCTCCCATTCCATGCTTTGATGCTTTCTCTGTTGAAGTCCCTCCTCTGTCCAGCTCAGGTGCCATGTCCTCCAAGAAGCCTTCTCTGATGTAAGACCTTCTCATTAACATATGCACATGAAAAAAAATCTTTCCCTACTCAGATTTCTCACAGCAGATTTCCTGGATTCTTCCTTGTTTCAGTTACCTGTGTACATGTATTATTGCCTCTGATGTGTTGTAAGCTCTTATAAGGCCTAGCATTTTTCATCACTGAATCCTCTGAACACAGTAAAGGACCTTCCACATAATAGGTGCCTGATAAAAATTTGTTGAGTTATTAAGGACAGAATCTGGGATGGTATAAGAACACTTGCTTCAGTCAGAAGACTTGAGCTCAAATACCATCTCTGTCACTTTGGGCCTCAGTTTCTTCCTCTAGAAAATGAGGAGAGCGCATTAGATGGTCTTCAAAGGCCCTTCCAGCTCTAAATCTATGATACTATGAGCTAATGACCCCTTAAAAGTCTTTCCCCTTGTTGGAATGGGCAAGCCACTGGGTGACTACACCACAGGGTGTAGAACCACCCTGATCTTACCCTACTCAGCCTGCTGGGGTAGAAGCCTTTGCTGGGTACCATGGGAAGCAATTCTAGCCACAGCAGCTCTGCTCTTTGGGCCTTGGGGTCTCAGGATAGAGGCTGTGGATGGTGGCTTGAATCCCCACTAGACGCTTTATCAGCTGCAGGAGGCCCTTCAAGGAAAACCATTCCAATGCTACATGGTTCCCCCTGAACATATGGATGAAGGAAGGCAAGGCTGAGTGTTTGGTGTCCACAGTTGCCTTCTTCATGGGATAGATAGTCCCAGAAAGGATCATAGAGTTCACCTGGCCCAACTTGTTCGTTTTGTAAATGAGGAAACTTAGGCCTAGAGGTACGAAGCAGGTGTTAGCATGGAAGGGGCTGATGGTGCTATGTGCTGAAGTTAGCAGGGAAGGGGCTGATGGCACTGTGTGATCTTGAATAGGCTGGGAGATGTGTAGCAAGTGTAACCTGATCCTTCAGACACCACATGCACTCAGACAAAATAAAGTCTTATTTCCTTCAATTCATTCCTTCATTCAAGAACCCTACAGAACTAAGTCCATATCCCTCAGGCTAGCATCTAAGGCTCTAATCTCAAATATCTTTTCCAACCTTAGCACCCATGTACCCTAAACTACAGGCAGCTACAGGGCTCAGTGGATAGAGTGCTGGGTATAGAATGAGGAAAACTCTTCCTGAGTTCAAATTTCACCCCAGATACTAGTTGTGTGACCCTGGGCAAGTCACTTAACCCTGTTTGTTTTCTCATCTGTAAAATGAGCGGGAGAAGGAAATGGCAAACCATTCCAGTATCTTTGCTAAGAAAATCCCAAATGGGGTCACAAAGAGTCTGAAAAAGCTGAACAACAACAAACCCTAAACTACAATCAGGAAGTTCTCACTATCTCCTGAATATTCCTTATACCTTTCTACCTCTGTTCCCCTTTTACTGCCATTCTAAGTCCCTGTGCTTCTTTCTACTTTATCCCACCTATGTGAATCCCACCTGTCCTTCTAGGTTGGGTTCTAATATTTCCTCCTTCAGGAAGTCTGCCTTGATCTCCCCATCCCCCACTAAGCCCTCCTGTCTCTGACTTCCTCCAGAAAGGTAGGACAGCTAAGAGACATAGCACAGAGGGCCAGCCTTGGTGTCAAATCCTGCCTCAGACACTTCCTAGTTGTGTGACCCTGGGAAAGTCACTCAACCTCCCCATTTGTAAAACCAGCATCTACTTTCTCAGGTTGCTATGAGGATCAAATAACATGATAGACTTAAAGTGTTTTTTGGTACTTTAGTGCCCAGTGATTGGTATTATTGACTTTATGTGGGCAAGTTTGAGGTCAGTCCTTATGTAGAGTGGCATCTCTGCCTCTTCAAGCCTGTGAGCTTCAGCCTTAAGTTACCTTCAGTTAAGGTAATCCTGAAAGATGACTGTCCATACCTGATTGGGTGTTGGAAACGGCCAGTGGGGAAATATTCCATTACTGAAGCATAGAGGAAATCCTCAGCACCCCGAATCACACTTAGCAGAGCATCCAGGTCCTTGGACCGACCTCCAGGGCAGAATGAAGGTGGTGAAGCCTGAACAGCAAAGAGAAGGTGTGAAGGAGAGCCTCCTGTCCTCTTGGAACCCAGTGAAATGTTCAAGTCCCAAGAGTCTCTAGTATTGGGATGCTTAATCTTTATTGTGTGCAGGACCCTTCTGGAAATTTGGTGAAGCCCATGCACCTCCACCCAGAAATAATACTTTAAAATGTATAAAATAAAAGACAATTACAATTGAGGCTAAGTATAAAGATAATAAAAATATAAAGATGAAATTAAGTTGCAAGATAGAGTTCCTCCCCTCCCCCAAATTCACAGATTAAGAATGCCTTCTTTAATCATAAAAATGGGAAAAGGACCCATATGTACAAAAATATTTATAACAGCTCTTTTTTGTGGTGGCAAAGAACTGGAGATTGAGGGGATGTCTATCAATTGGGAAATGACTGAACAAGTTGTGGTATATGAATGTAATGGAATACTACTATTATTGTGCTGTAAGAAATGATGAAAAGGCAGACTTCAGAAAAACCTGGAAAGACTTGCATGAACTGATGCTGAGTGAAGTGAGCAGAACCAGGAGAACATTGTACACAGTAACAGCAACACTGTGTGATGACTGACTTTAATAGACTTAGCTCTTCTCAGCAATGCAAGGATCTAAGACAGCTCTAAAAGACTCATGATAGAAAATGCTGTCCAATCCAGAGAAAGAACTGTGGAATCTGACTGCAGATTGAAGCATACTATATATTTTTGTTGTTTTGTTTCTTCTTTCTTGTGGTTCTTCCCCTTGGTTCTAATTCCTCTTTACAAAATGACTAATGTGAAAATGTCTTTAGTATGAATGTGTATGTAGGAGGAAGGGGAAAGGAGGAGGAGAAAATTTAGAACTCAAAATTTTCATGGGAGTAAATGTTGAAAACTAAAAATAAATAAATTAATAGAGTAAAAATATTTTCTGCTCTAGTCATAGGCAATATTAACTGCCTGGCAGTGATGGGATGGGATAGCTTTGAGAATGTGGACAGAGGAGGGCATCTGTGATACCCTGGGGTGGTGGCTGCTCGGTCTCAGGGCCCTACAGCTGAAAGGTTCCATGTTGCACAGATTCTCAGATTAATCTCCTCAAATACCATGTCTTATCATATTTCTCCCTTCCTTGGGAACCTTCCTTGGCTTCTTATAGCTATCAAAAGATTTAGATCAAAAAGGATCAAAAGATTTAGAGCTAATCCTTGGAGATCATTTAATCCAACTCCTATCCAAGCCCCGTTTTCTATATGTGGCACCTGAGAACCAAAGCTGGTAGGTAAGTGGCTTGCCAAAGGTCAAGACCATCCATGATATGGTTTCAACTGACCCTTCAAAATTGCCTTCCCAACCATTTTCCCACAGCTCTTCCTCATCTATATTATTTTTTCAGACAAACTGGAAGACACAATTGCCCATAGATGCTTTTCATTTTTCTGATTCCTCACTGTTCCTTGCATAGCTTTCCATTCCTTGAAAGCTGTCCATTTCCTTCAACATTGCCAGCCATACAAATCTTCCCCTTAAATGTCAAACTCCAATGTTGCCTTTCCAGTGAGCCCTTTCTGACCTCTCAGAAAAAAATGGCTTCTATCCTTCCTCTTAACCCCATAGCCCTTTGTCTGAGGCTCATACACAAATCCTCCATGTATATGCCTGAGCTTCATGATTAGATTGTGACCCATAAAGACATAAGGATAGGGACAAGATTATTCTCTTCTAACAGTAATGTCACAGAATTTGGAATCAAATGACCTGGTTGAGCATCCTAACTTTGCCTCTCACTCCCAGTGGAAATCTGAGAAGGCTACTTCACTGCTTGGCCAGACCCAAAGACTTGCCATTAATAGATCAATGCCATATCAGAAGTAGATGTCTAGCGGAATGTCACAGGGATCTGTGCTTGACCCCATCCTGTTTAACAATTTTGACAGTGACTTGAATAAAAGCACAGATATTGTGCTCATCGGATTTCTAGATTACACAAAGCTAAGAGGCAAAGCTAATACTCTGAATGATAGAATCTAAGAGATCAATTGAGCTGAATTGAACTGGGTAAAATTTAATAGGAATTGTAGTAATAATAGTTCATGTTTATACAGTACTTTAAGATTCTCACGGTAAATTAATGTAAACTTGGATTCAGAAAATCAGCCTCATGAGTAAGTTCAAATACGAATCAAGGATGGCCCCAAAAAGCTAATGAGATCTTAAGTGGCATTAAGAGAGGCCCAGTGCCCAGGATTAGGAAGGGGACAGTCTTCCTCTACACTGTCCTGGTCAAACCACATCTGTGTGGTTCATGTTCAGTTCTGGATGTCACATTAAAAAAAATATTCATAAAGTGGCAAGTGTCCAGGGGAAGGTAACCAACATGGCGGTGGATCTCCAGAGAATGCATCATGAGGTTTGACTGAAGGAACTGGACTGTTTAGTCTGGAGAAAAGAAGACATCACAGGAGCATGACAATCATCTTCAAAGATGTCAGATGGAAGGGAGACTCGGCTTGTTCATTGTGGCCCCAGTGCTTAGAGTAGGAACAATGGATAGAATAGTAGTGACACAAAGAGAGAAGCTTGTTATGAAGAAAAATTTCTAATAAGTACACAGTTCCTGGCACATAATAAGTACCAAATAAATGCTTGTTGACTAATTATTGGATCTGTCCAATAGCAGAATTATATTAAATATCTGTGATTGGTCATGACTGTTTTGTGATGCATGTCTATATCATAAGGCATTCCATCCCTTGGCTTGGTAATCCCTTGGTAGTCTAACCAGCTGTCTCCCATACTGTATTGCGATACTCTCCCTCCCCATCTCTTCCTACTGACCTCCCTGGTTTCCTCTGAATCCCAAGTAAAATCTCATTTTCTACAGGAAGACTTTTCCAGCCCCTCTTAATTCTACTGCCTTCCTTATACATATGTATATGTACTATTTATATAATCTGTTTTCTATAAATATATTTGCATATATAAATTTCATATACAAAATGTTTACAATTATGCTATTATAATTCATATTTTATATTATGGACAATATATTATATTCTATTTTTTATCATATATTTATATATCTATGTATAATTATATATAATATATTTATCTAATAAGATATGAAATATGCAACATATTTAATTATATGTTTATATGTTTAGTATTAATTCTAATGCATTGGATTCCAATGGAATACTATTCCATTATATATGTTTACTTCCCGTTGTATTTTTACATATTCATATATAATCTTTGTATATAAATCTATAGCTATATTTACTTCCTGAGACAGAATATATCTATAAATCTCTGTCTACACACACACACACACACACACACACACACACCATACAAATGGCCCTGAGAGTTAGTGAATTCCCCTCACTGTTAGCCTCCAAGGTCAAATTAAAAAGTCAAAAAAAAATCAAGCGAAAGTAGAAGATCCCTTCTTGGCAGTGCTACAGGGGAGAGTCTCAGTCAGATGTGGGTTGCCCCACGTAGCTTCTGGCATTCCTTTCAGCTTTGAGAGTCTGTGACTTACCCTCTCTGGTCCTCAGATTGATCCTCTGAAAAGTTAGGGAGTTTGACCAGAGAACAGATGAGACCTTTCCTCTCAGTTGATGGTCCTATGAGCATTGATGCACCAGCTAAAGGTTCTGCCTGCCATACCTGCTCAGCAGACCCTTGTGTGGGACAGTCATATAGCAAGCAGAAAAGGTGAAAACCTAAGAGGAAGTCACCTTCTGAGTCCTGCAGATTCCCACTTACAGAGAGATAGGCAGTAGTGACTATCCCGTCAAGTGTTTCCTGCAGGGGATGACGCCAGTTGATGTTTGTGGAGTAGTTCTGGGGCCAGTGTTTTGGGATGGTGGCTCCCGGGACCCCCAGGACCCAATATGTCTGGAATGTCTTCTCAAGGTCATATGCAAGGGAGCTGCAGTTATAGATGACAACTCCAAGTTCCTTCACCTGCAGAAATCAAAGAGATAGATAGAGAGAGACAGGAAGCATCTAGAGAACATGGAGCTTCTGGTCCGGGACAATATCTGGTCCTGTACAGAAACCCAACAAAGCCTTCAAGGCTCAGCTGCAGTCCCTCCTCCCCTGGGGAACCTTTTCTAAAACTCCCTACCACACGATGACTTTGCCTCTCTCTTCCAGAGTGCTCAGAGAATCTAGTGCCTGAGCCTTAGCTAATCTTAGCTTAGCCAAGATTCTCTTTCTGGCCCCAAATGAGGGATCGCTCTGGGCATCTAGTCTGGGGGAAGAATCTGGGCTCACAGGATGAATGCACAATCCCACACATGAAGATTCTGGGTCCTCATTTGACAAAAGAATATTTTTCAAATTATTTTAAGGCTTAAAAAATGCTTTCCTCACAATATTCCTGTTTATTTGTCATTGCTGTTCAGTCATGTCCAACTCTTCATGACCACATTTGGGGTTTTCTTGGCAGAGATACTGGAGTGATTTGCCATTTCCTTCTCCAGCTCATTGTACAGATGAGGAAACTGAGGCAAACAGGGTTACATAACTTGCACAGGTTCACCCAGCTAGTGTCTGAGATGCAAATTTGAACTCAAGACCTATGCCCAGCACGCTATTCACCTATATATAGGTAGTGCAAAAATTATTTCTCCCACTTTAGAAAAGAGGCTCAGAGGGGGATCCCTGTGGTGGATGGTTAGATGGTTACATGGTTACCGAAATCATATCATCTGAACCTGAATCTTCTAATTACAAATCCAGCTTTTGAAAGCATGAAGATGATGTCCACTCTCTCAAACTGCCTCTCATTGTGGGGCTCCTTGAAAGAGTAAACTCCCCACCTCATTTAAAATCAGGTTCAACTGGCAAAATTTGACAGAAATTTTGTGGTAGAAAGAGGCTGGATTTGGAATCAGAAAACCTGGAGCGGAGTCCTGGATAAGTATATATAGTATATATGTGTATATAAGTATATATAGCATATATATAAGTACATATAGTATTTATATATGTGTGTGTGTGTGTGTGTATAGTATATATATAGCCTTAGGTGCTCCAATTCCACAAATCTTGGTAGCTGCAAAATTAGCAGTTGGCTATTTTATATCTAAAGTTGCTTCTAAGTCTGAATCATGTCAAAACTTTCCAGGGGCACCGCTATTGAATACACACACCCCATCTGAGCCCCAGCTCTCCCTTCTCTCCTCTTTTCCCTCTGACTCCTAAGGAAGTTTGCAGCGAATAACAAGTCACCTGAGTCAGGGACCGCCAGTCCATGTTGGCACTGCCCAGGTACACATGCTTCATGTCCACAATCCAGAACTTGGAGTGCAGGACCCCGTGGGTCAAGTGCTTCATTGGGATTTTCCTCACTTGTGCTCCTATTAGAGAATGAAGGAGCCATGGATGAGGATCCCCTGACACACTCAAATCCCTCCCTTAATATGGAGGCACACCTCAAATATTAATGTAACTGAGTATTCAGAAGAATTCATATTGATTTTCTTGAAGGTAGGAATAAATATATCTGAAACCTGAATTTAAATCCAAACCTGAATACATTTGGGAATTACAGATCAGAGAAATAGCATTCTCTCTTTATCCTGAGAAAGACTGGGACTGTTGCAAGCTCTGAGCTGGTGGACTGAAAGTAGGTTATGACAGGAGTTTTGACTTAGTCTGCAGAGGGAGAGAGGAGGGGAAGACATGGCATTAAACAGCAAGTGCTTTTGGTCTACAATGAAGTCCAAGGCTGACAAAAGCCATGGGTATGGAAATGTAAGAAAATGCTTCTGTTCCTCCCAGAATTCTCCTAGGGTCCTCTACCCTGGTGCCTGGTTCATGATGCCTTGTGAAAATGCAAAAAGTTGTATCAGATCCAATATGTCGGGAAGGAACTTTAGAGATTACTGAGTTCAATCCCCTCCTTTTTGATTTGGGAAAACCCAGAACAGAGTTGTCCTGGCTGCCATTGTCATTCTCTCTCAACCAAATTTCTCTACCAAGTAGCTGGCAACTCCTGCCCATACATGAGCTGATCTGCAACAGTTTAAGGTACCCACCCCTTCCTGAGCCAGCCATATTTTAATAGGGTATGTTGGAAGACCAAAAAACCCTTCTAGATAAAAAAAGAAAATATCCTAATGGTGAAATTCCAGACACTGTGATCCAGGTCAGTGGAAAAGGGACCTTTGGACCAGGAACCTTGCTCATACCCTTCTTATCCATGTATGGACCCGATGCATGGCATGTCTCTGTTTCTGCCTATGGTTAGGATCAGCAACCTACTATGACATTATTCCACTTCAAGAAGATGACAACATAGAACGTTGCAAAGCAGAGGCTGAGAAATAGAATCCAAGTCTCCCAGTGCTGTTTGGTGCTAGATGGGGTGCAGAAGCTGGTCTTTTCCCGTCTCTATTCTCTTCTTTCCCATATTATCAAGACAGGGTTCTTGGAGGAGGTGGCATTTCCTGAGGAGTCTCCTGAATGCACTAGGAGGAGGACTTGACTCTAGCTCAGTGAAGTTGCCAGGGGCTGAAGAAGGCCCATTGTGTCTTTACCTTTGCTCATGAGGATCTCCAGGTCAGTAGAATTCACAGCCAGTGTTGGGTCACTTGTTGCAATGGTCAGAGAGACATTCCGGGTCAACAAAGTCTCTAGCTTCCCCAACAATTCTTCCCCCTGCAGAGCAGAGCCAAAGTGTAAGCAGAAGGGAGTGGCAACTTACCAATCTTGGGCAGCTCGGGAAAGGCAAAGCAGCCAGGCAGCCTTAGACCACCCAAGATCAGAGCTCGAAATGCCTTCTGTTTTCTTCTTCCCTTATTAAAATGCTACCCAGCCTCAGATCCCTTGACAGGCAAAAAAGTTTCCCCCAGGGAACTCTTCTGAGTCATACTTTTGGTCACTTGGTTATATTTGGTTGAGCACTTTTGTTATATTGTGGACATGGAATGAATAATGAGTTTACTAATCACCTTGATTCGATTGACCTCCCTTCTTATCCAAGAGAGACCCAAATTACCTGGGAATCAAAATCAGCCTCAGGAGGAAGAATGAATGTTGCTTGAGTTTGACATACCAGCGATCCTTAGCAGTGTCCATTGGGTGAACCCAAAACACCCCTGCTGCACCAGCTCAAACTGGTTCACACCAGCCTCAAATGGACAGAACTTGCACAAACATCCTGGTTCTGGGTACTCTGTATTCCTTCCATCTCCTGCTTCCCTTTTTGCAGAAACATAAACCACTCTCTACACCCCCAATCTCTGAAGCCATGTCCCATGCACAGATGTGTTGTACTTTCCCAAGAAATGCTTCTGGGTTTTGCACTTGAACTGTGCATCTGTTCCCTCTGTTCCTGTGGACGCTGTACCCCATTGCTAGCTCTCATTTTCCTTCCCTATATAAACTGGACTAAAAATGTTTATATCTACCTTGTAGGTAAGGGACAAATGAGACAATGTATGCAAGAGGGCTTTACCAATCTTAATGGTCTATGTAAATGACAACCATTAGTATGACTCTACAACCTTCACCCCCCTCCACCCGCCCCCAGCCAAGCTTTCCTTTTTCTGGATTTAGGAAGTGGGTTTAACGGATGGACCCCAAAGATGGTATCCAGGGTACTCTTCTGTCCAATTTGTGGTCTGCTCAGTCTTCTGGTGTACGTACTGATTGGGAAGAAGAATCGTTGACACCAATGTCGGGTCCTGTGAGGGACCAGTAGTAAGAAGCAATGTGGATGCTCTCCTGAGCAGAATCCAAGAGCCCCATCCAGGACTGAATCAGGGGCTGGGCTTCTGAGCGGGCAGATATGTAGGGCAGGTCCTGAGGAATGCTCTCCACAAGGACAAACCTGCAACACGAACAGCCCAGGCTGAATTAAACCCTTGACCCCACATCCCCAGGTTTTAGTCCAGCACACACAGGAATACCTCAGTGGGACTATGGAGCTTCATCTCTATTCTCTCCCAAGCCTAGAATCACTGAAGTGACATGTTCAGAATGAGGGAGATGACAGGACCACTTCTTCCCTGATCAGACACCATCTAAGCATTGTGTACAAGTAAGTGGACCAAATTTTAGAAGACACATTAACAAGTTGCCACCAGAGGAGGAGAGACGTCAGCCATGTCTACTCTGGGCAAGAGAAGACTTAGGGGAAGTCATGGTCATTATTTTCAAGTATTTGAAGGTCCATCATGGAGAAAATGAAATTAGACTTCTATTTGGGCAAAACTAAGAGAAAGCTACAAGGAAGTAGATTTTTAACTCTATGTAAAGAAGACATCCTAACAATTAGAGCCTCTCTAAAATGGAAAGGGCTGGCTAGGGAGACATCATGGGAAAGTGGAAAGAGGAATAGACATGGACTCAGAGGACTTGGGTTCCAGTCTCAGCTTTGGTCCCTATTATCTCTAAGACATTGGACAAGTCTGAAAATGAGGAGGTAAGAATTGATGAACTTTAACGTCTTGCACAATTCTAAATCCCACAAGTCTTTGAGGACTTGAGATTGCCAAGATCCCATGAGGTTTCCAGATTCTGAGACTCTAGGATGATTGCCTGGAAAGAGGGAAGAGACTCCACAAAGATTGAAGGTGGAAGTACTGAGGAAGATGGGGGGTAGTGCGGGTGTTCAAGGCCAAGAGGTATGGACTTAGACCTTCCCACCTACTCCCATATCAAGCCAGGAATCTGGTCCATTCCGTTTCCTTTGTGGTGATGGAGGGAAGTCAGTGAACCCAAAGTTCTGCCTTCCTATTGTGATTCCTTGGATAGCAGAGTGGTATACTGGGAAAAAATGCTGGGCTGAGAATCAGCAGACATCTGGATTCAAATTCTACCTCTGATACTTACTAGTTTTGTGACCATGGGCAAGTCCTTTAACTTCCCAATAAGTTTTTTTTACTTATAATACTGTGGGGATAATAATGTTTAATAAATTATTCATAGGATTGTTGGGAGGATCAAATGAGTCAATGTTAGTAAGGATTTTCTAAACACTAAATTATGATAGAAATGCCTGCTCTTAGCACCTACTTGCACGAGTCATTGTAGCTCCAGGCCTTCTCTTTCACCTCTTGCTCCTCGAGCTCTCCTCCATTGGGCCAGTCCTCCTCAGTGAACCTCCTCTCATTGCCCCATGGTCCATAGATCAGAACGTCTTCCTTTTCTACCCCCAAATTCAGGACTGGAGGGAGAATGACAGGCCTTAGGAAGTGCATGAAGACTATAGCCAGAAGCCAAATCATGGACAGTGCCCCTATAATCTGGATCTAGATAAAAGTTTGGAAATTGGGAAGGGTGTGGAAAGGAAGGGGAAATGCAAAGAAAATAACAGAGAAACCAGAAGTTAGTAAATAATCTGATAAATCTTTCACACTGAGGTGTCAATGATCAGTAACAGTTGGAAGTGTTCCTTGATTTGCCCTTTGAAGGAATTGAAAGTCTGAAGCCAAAGGTCTGAGGCTTTAAGGATAGAATTTAGAGGATCATAATTTAGCCCAAATCCGGGTCATCTAACTCAACTCTCATTTTAGAGATGAAGAAACTGAGTCCCTGAGGAGAGAAATGACTTATCTAAAGTCAAAAAGGTAGTAAGTGACAGGGCAGGATTTGGCAGGATGCAAGGCAGCATCCCCTCCCCCAGTGCCCTTGATCTCCTACCCTTTTGACTAGTACTTCAAATGAACCATTTCTTATACATCGTTTGTCCAAAGCACATATTTACTGGTCAATGACAAGTGGTTACTATCACAAAACTTTGATTATCAAAAGTCTTTACTTCTTGAAACTTTTAAACTTAAAAAAGATTCTTCTCCTACTTCTCTCTTCATTCTACTCCTCCAACCCCCAGTCCTCTTTTTCTCACCATTTCTGGACCCTGTACCATCAGTATCTAAGAGCCAAAGGATGGGGCTGGGGATGGTAGAGCAGTCAGGATTTTACCCTCTGCTCTATAGGTTGCATTGGAAAATAGTACCTCTGAGTACTGCCTGAGGTAAGGCCCACCCTACTGACAGTCCTGCAGACCTAACTCTCATTTTGCAGGTGAGGAAACTGAGGCTGAAAGGGATTAATGTGGTTTGCCGAGGTCACAGGGTAGTAAATGGAACAGTCAGGATTTCAATGCAGGACTTCTGACTCCATCTCCACACTTCTGTATCACATGGCTGTCAAGAGGGATTCATGCTCAGGTATAGATTGTGCAAACACCCTTTGAAGTCTTCTAATACCAGCATCCCAGCTAGGGATCTTTCTCTGGTTTCATTTCCTACCAAGCTGGAAGGCTCTGGGACTTGGTGATGAATTGCGTATCTGTGATCGAAGGCTCAGCCTAGGTAAGGGCAAAGTGACTTGTCCCCAGGCCTCCCTTTCACAAACACAACATGCCACTGACTAAACCTGTGCCCAGGCTGTCCCCCTACATAGAAGGTTCTCCTCATCCCTGCCTCTGAGCATCCCTCCTTTCCTTTGAAGCTGAAATCAAATACTACCTCTTACATTAGACCTTTCCCAATGGCCCCAGGTGTCAGTCCTCCCTCTTCCAGAATTCCTATTTCTTTTGTACATACTTATGTTAGGTCCCATCCCCAACTCAGACTCACAGATTAGGTTGTCAGGAAGGCAACTATCACAGTATCCAAGATACTCTGTAATTCCATATTCCTAAAACTATAGCTCACTACCCTCCACTGGTGCTATGGCAGAGGCAGCAGAGAAAAGGGGGAATGAATACCACTGGATTTGGAGTGAAGGGTCCTTCGATAGTGGGCAAGTCACTTCCTAACTGATCCCCAGTCTCTTCTGTAAATTGGGTCCTTGACTTGGCTCCCTCCCTTTGTATGATTGGGAAAGTGAAATTTCTGCCACGACAATCATCATCATTATATTATTTTTTAAGTTTTATTTTTAATCTATGGAATAAAACAAACATTTCCATAACACAGCACAATAAGAGATGATTGCGCATGAAACTGTAAATATACTATGTACAGCTTGCTATACTTTCAAATATACAATGAAATTATCATGTACATTTCTTTTTTCTTCCTCCTCCCCCCTCCCCACCCTAGAGATGGCCACCATTAGACACCAATAAGTATATATATGTATGTATATACATATATATGTAAAATTATTCTATACATTCTTCTATTTATCAGTTCTTTCTC